>JAQIXU010000076.1:0-74477 GCA_034701245.1 Strigamia transsilvanica | reverse complement strand
GGTTCTATGGCAAACCAACCAAGTCATTTAAAAAAATTTGTAATAGCAAAAATTCGTTATAACGCGGTTCGTTATAACGAGTTTCGACTGTACAGCATTTCCCTGGCTCGTTTGACATAATCTAAGAAATACTTGGAGTCACAGAAGCAATTAAATGGGTAGTCAGTCAGTAGGATTTGATAATATTTTCCCTTTTCGCTTTGCATTCCAACTGATTTGATCTTGAGTTAAATCTAAAATCTAAGATGGCAGTGTGCAAGCCATCTATTGGCTTTGAACGGAAATCCAACCGTTTTAAATCCTGCGGCAAAGCTAAATGGTTGTTTATTTTTATCTTGTGCAATGATTTTGAGTGTTTGAGGCCATTTGCAGTCATCTATGTAACTAATATTATTGAAACTGGCGTCCAATTCAATTACATTTAAAAGTGGTTTCAAAATATGGGTCAATTTTGCAAAATTTATCGTTTTCGTTTTCTTTATTTTTTTTTTCTTTTTCAGGTGAACTGAACAGTGAAACAGTGAACACCCATCCTAATTTATCCTATTTGTACTTATTATTTTATTTTTCGTTTACATAGAATAAAAAAAGTTCGTTTCATTTATTTGTTTACTTGTTTATATTTTAGGACATTACAAAGGGCACTGGCCCTGATCCTTTAAAGTTGCGATTGCAACCTTACCTTTGCCGATCAATAAAAACTTGATCAGCCCCAAAACACTCGCAAATCCAGATTTTCACTTCTAACGTAAGAGATAGTTTCATTATAATCTAACAAGTTAATGTTACTACAATGAAACAATCGTAACGTATTCAATGAATTTCGCATTTTTAATATGTTCTTGACAGTGCTTTGATCAATTGAGGGACAGCGAAAAAATTCTAAACGTTTTATATTTTTAAGTGCGTTCAATCCATCTAGTTCTGAAAATAACTTGTCATTACGTGTTTGATAACCTTCAATATCTAAACATTCTAAATTCTGACTTTGTACAATTAACATTTTCAATTGAGATTCAGTAATGACATAATCAGCATCCATTATTATCCTTATTTCACGCAGGTTTTTGAACAAAATATGCTTAGTAAAACCATAAACGTTTTCAGTGTTCAAAATAGTACAACGGCTTAATTGTAAATATCGCAGCAATGGGCAATTATAATCAATAAGTCTAAGATTAACTAACCTGAACTCATGAAGCGTTAGTCTGGTCAACCGTCGGGCCTGTGCCAAGACAATATTTAAATCCAGACTAGTCAATAGCATCTTCGAATGTAACGATAGTCTGGATAGATTGGGGAAAATGGTGGTCAGAACGATGAAATCTTCAGTATTGCGTGGCGATATAAACGTTTGCTCGATGGAATAAGTACGTAATGTTTTCTCTGATTTGAATTGTTGCTTTAACAGACCAAATAACTCTTCCCCGTAATCATGGAAAAACTCTTTTAAAAGAGGCAGTTGGTCTAGAATGTAAAAACAGCCCTTGGGTGTGACAGTCGAATTTCCATTTCCACAAATACTCAAACACACTAGTTCCTTACAATCGCTTAATGAGCACAGCCCATCATCAGTAATATTTGTGCACGCAAGTAAGTCTAGATGTCGTAATTGTAGACAATTTTTACCAATTGCAGCTAGAACTTCATCCGTGCATTCTTTGCTATACCGCAATGTGAAACGTTCAAGTTGTGGCAATTGCTGCAGTAGTTTGACCATGTATTCAGATGGAATTTGCACTTCGGAACAATCGCCCAGGTCTAAATTTAAAAGGTTTCTACAAAGTTGACCTATTTTATCCAATAGAGAAGGATACCTGGGCAGGTGAAACATATCGAAAGTATGTACCGATTTGGTGGCAGAATGGATAAAAACATTTGAATCCACGCATTTGAATGCACCCAGCCATGCAGTTTTGTCAAATTTCTCACTGAGACATTGATACACGTTGGAAATAATTATCGAAGGTTGTTTCATCAGTTGTTTTTGAAAGCTATCGAAATTAGTGCAAATCATTTGAAAACACAATTGCTCTAGACTCGATGCTGACTTTTTAAGCGGCATGTTGCGAAATATCCTTGTATCACGAGAGATGAATGAACCAAATACAATGGCGAGATTATATACACAAGGATGAGATTACGTATGCAGAACCTAACCGAATCGTGTGTTGTACGAGAACGTATTGCGAACGTAAACGAACAAACTGTTTGTTCGCTATACGTTCTCGTACAACACACGATTCGGTTACGTTCTGCATACGTGATCTCATCCTTCTGTATATAATCTCCCCATTGAATTCGCTATACGTTCTCGTTCTCGTTAAAAAAAATGTTCGAAAGAAGTAAAACGGCACATTTCCTATCGATTCAGCTTGTTTCCGGCACTTTTTAATTTTTGGCAGATTTCAGCAAAAATCTATGGCAAAATGGCCGAAATGGGCCAAAAATTGAAAAATGCCGGAAACATGCCAAATCAATTGGAAATGTGCTAAAAAAAATCGATTGCTGGTGTCGGAATTTGAATATCAGACCCCCACCCTCTCTGCATTTTAGATGCCAAAAAGAGTCAGCAGGTTGATGAAAGCTGGTTGCACAAATTTTTGAATTCCACCACTGTGTATGTGTGTGTGCTGAGGCCACTTACGTCAGTCTACATTAGAATACGATCACCGCTGTTCGGCTGACCGGGTGTTCGGATAATCGGGGTTCTACTGCCCTTCCCTACATTGCAAATCACACAATCAAAGACATGACGTTATTGCATGCTTTTTGATAGGCTGCAGGAAAAATCGTGTCGATAGATAGAAAAGTAATCCTATTCGAAAATCCACAGCAAATCCACATTTGTTACAGGAAGTTACGTTATTTTCAAGTTTCTGTAGTGTATATGAATGTATAAACCCCCTTAAGCATGTACCGAGTCCGTACAATTTAATTTTAAACGAATTTCCCGGGAATCGGGAAGTGTGAAATTGCTAAAATTCCCGGGAATTCCTTCCCGGGAAGGACCCTCTAGTGTGGACGACGCTCTGGATTTGTTGCTCGCGTGCTTTTTAAACGATACAATGGCGGCGCTTGTTTTGAAAATTAAATTCCCCAACTAGAATATTGTGTGTAAAATATTTTTTGGAACCTACCTTAATAGTTTTGCGGCGATATGGGATGTTTTCCGTGCGATTTGGAAACTGATAACTTCCTTTCATAAATGGCGCCTTAATGCTACTTATAAAATTCAGCACTACGCGGCGTTACGAATAAAAATTTATATATAAGCTAATAAAATATTTGCTTATCTGGTTACTTTAACGTGGAAACAAAACTTTCCATGTCTAAACTCTTGGTAATCGACACCGATTGCGGGGTGGACGATGCGCTCGCATTACTGCTCGCACTTGTCCATCCCGACGTGAAAGTGATCGCGATCACTTGTTGTTTCGGCAACACCAGCCTCGCTAATGTATGGACAAATGTTTTCCGCGTACTTAAAGTCTGCAATCGTACGGAAGTATGCACAAACAGAAAAAAAATCAACTCCCATAATCAAAAAAATTATTTTATTCTTCCTAAGATTCCAGTGTATCTAGGTTGCGACCGAAACATCTTAGGATCCGATTTAATCGATGATGGCGGTTTCCACGGCGATGACGGGTTCGGCAACATCGCGAATACCATACCCATTACTGGCCACCAACCCAAACCCGAACACGCCAGCACCGCTTTAGTAAAAATATTAATTTTAATTTCAATACTAAACAATTTTCAATACTAAACAAAATTATTAGCTGCGCCTGGTCGACGAAAATCCGGGTGAAATCACCTTAGTCGCATTGGGGCCATTGACGAATCTAGTCCTGGCGCTGCGATTAGATCCGAAATTCAGCACGAAATTAAAAAGATTTATTTACATGGGCGGAAACATCGAAGGTAAAACTCATCGATATTATTAAATATATAATTAATTAACAGCTTTTTGCAGGTCAAGGAAATGTGGGCATAGCGGCGGAGTTCAATTTCCATAGTGATCCCGAAGCTGCTTTTGTTGTTTTGAACGAATTCCGATGCCCCACGTTGTGCATTCCGTGGGAAACGTGTCTGAAATGCATTTTAAGTTGGGTAATTTGTGTTTTTCTTTTTTATTTATTCCCTCCAATCAATCGGAATTTAATTTCCAGGATGAATATCATCAATTGATGTCGATTGAAACGGATAAAGCAATTTTTGTTCGCAATTTGACTAAGAATTCCATCCCGGTTTTGCATAAACGGAAGCGAACTGGATATCACAGCTGCGATTTACTGGCAATGGCCGTCGTTATAGACGAGAAAATAGCGACGGAAATCGTGAGTTGTCACGCGAGCGTCGAGCTTGCGGGGACCCTGACGAGGGGGCAAATGGTGACGGATCACACGCGGTGTTCGGGATCGAAACCGAACGTAAGTTTCGTTAGATCGGTCGATAGTGTCGCATTCGTGAGCATGTTTCGTGCAATGATTTCGTAAAAATAAAAGGAAATCTGGTGCCCAAATAAATCTTTATTGGTACTGAACAACTCAAGATGCTCTGTTGAATAAAGAGAAATTTAATGTTAGTAAAAGATGGAGTTGTTGTTGTTATTTGGACTTGCTTTTTCACAACTTGGACGACATCTTCGTCGTTGAGGACGTGATCTTTGCCGACTTTCTGCGGTTGATGCTTGACCGACAAACCCCACACTAATGCACTAAGGAATTAGGAAAATAAAATTAATTTTTATAATAAAAATTTGAAATTTAAATAAAAGTTTTTATACTATTTGAATTCCTTCATGATGGTTCGATGTAATTTGTTGCAAAAATCTTCTATCGTGTTTCTGTCTCCGTTCAAAACAACGGGCGATTCGTAGTCGGGCAGCTGTCCTTTAGGCTTAGTGTATCTATAGGAAAGAAATTAAATTCGTTAAAAATCAAGATGTGAGATATTTTGATAGATTTCGACGAACTCGCCAAAATTTTGAGATATTTTAATAAATTTCGACAAATTCGCCAAAAACTTTTGAGATATTTCAATAAATTTCGACGAATTCGCCAAAACTTTGAGATATTTCAATAAATTTCGACAAATTTGGCCAAAATTTCCCCTAAAAACAAACACTGAACGTCTCAACCAACTCACAATCGAACTAATTTCAAGTAATCCCACATCCTTTCGAGCAAATCATCAAAATTCCACCGATGATGCGCAGAAATCGGAACACAATGCGGAACTTTATAGATTATATCCAATTCCTCGATAGAAATCTGGTCGATTTTATTAAGCAGATATATACACGGTATATAAATGCGATTCCCTTCGATAACATCGATCAAATCATCCGCAGTCGCATCATAACGCAACGAAACATCCGCATTATGTATCCGATACTCGGCCAAAATATTCTTCACAGTGTCCAAATCCAATTCCGACTGAGGAACCTAAAATAAAACCACAAAAATCAATTTTTTTCCCACAACTAAACCAAACCAAACTCTACCAAAAGCTGTAAATTGACGCCCCCTTTATCCTTTTTACGGAACCCAATATTCGGCGGTTGTTTATTCAACCGGATGCCAAATCCTTCCAATTCCCTCTCGATGATCTTTTTATGTTGAAGCGGCTTAAGCACATCAAGCACGATGAAGATCAAACTGCAAGTTCGAGCCACCGCGATCACCTGACGTCCACGACCTTTTCCGTCCTTGGCGCCCTCGATGATTCCGGGCAAATCCAGCAACTGGTGGCGAATTAAAGCAACATAAAATTAGAAAAATACACGAAAAATCAAATATTTCACGTTTTAATGCCTGTATTTTTGCTCCTTTGTATTTAATCACGCCGGGGACTGTCGTAAGTGTTGTAAATTCGTACGCGGCAACTTCGGAATAAACTCCGGCTAAATTTGTAAGCAAAGTTGATTTGCCCACCGAAGGAAATCCGACAAAACCGATTCGTGCGTCGCCGGTTTTGGACACATCGAAGCCTTCGCCGGTGCCGCCTCCTTGTCCGCCTTTCGGGGTGATTAATTCGCGTCTTAGTTTGGCTAATCGCGCTTTTAGCAGTCCCAAATGAGCGGATGTAGCTTTGTTTTTCTGAGTTCGAGCCATCTAAAGAAAACACATGTTGAAATTTTTCAAAAAATTTGTTATAAATTTTTGTTTATTTAGGTGGAATTTTTTACTTACTTCGGCTTCGATCGTGGCTATTTTATCTAGGACACTCATTTTGGTTGAATTTTATACTTAATACGAGGAAATATGGTTGGAATTGTCACAATAAATGCGCGAAAAGCGTCGACAGCAGACACCGAGGCACGGTGGACGGGTGGCTCCCTCTGGTTGGTGCTTCTGTAATCTCTTTACGAGCGTTATTATTGCTTAGTTATGGGGCGTTGATACGAGATGGCGGGACTTGTACTCATGGCGGATGTTTAAAATCATGATTTTTATTTTTATGTGAAAAATTCGGAAATCGAAAAAAATTACAATACGTTCATTAAAATTATCGAAAATCCTAAAATTCACTGTTCTTGAACTAACTTGATCGAACTTGGCAGAAACCACACCTATAAAAAAAAATACATAACACATGTGATGTAACTTACAGACTTGACAGTAGAGTTGTCATTACCTGACCAACTTCATATGTGGATTCTGATGTGCTGACAACTTTGAAAGCACTCATTTGTTGACAACCACGACACACTTGCACTTGGAAACAACAGCCATCCTCAGGACTAAACAATGCATTTAATAACTGGCCTATAAATTAAAAAAAATAAAATGAAAATCAATGAAAAACAATGATAATCAATGAAAAAAACAATGAAAATCAATAAAAATCAATGATAATCAATGAAAAAAACAATGAAAATCAATAAAAATCAATGATAATCAATGAAAAAAACAATGAAAATCAATGATAATCAATGAAAAAAACAATGAAAATCAATGATAATCAATGAAAAAATAATGAAAATCAATGAAAATCAAGGAAAATCAAGGAAAATCAAAGAAAATCAATAAAAATCAAGGAAAATCAATGAAAATCAATAAAAATCAATAAAAAAAATAATGAAAATCAAGGAAAATCAATAAAAATCAAGGAAAATCAAGGAAAATCACGGAAAATCAATGAGAATCAATAAAAATCAATGAAAAATCAATAAAAAATCAATGAAAATCAAGAAAAATCAAGGAAAATCAAGGAAAATCAATAAAAAAATCAATGGGAATCAATGAATAATCAATAAAAAATCAATGAAAATCAATAAACTATTTTTCAGACCGGAAGTATCCATTGGTTTAACGCTGGTTTGTTCACTTAAAGTCATCAAAAACGCCGATCCCGGTAACCCATAAGTCCTAAGCGCCACAGGTCCGCTCACAAACTCGACTGTATTCTCACTCGCCGCCAATTGTCCCCCGCACTTATTACAAACAATCTTTCGACTTCGCTGCGTTTTCTTCGACTGCCTGCCACAGGTTACCTCGCTCTTACGCTTCAGTTTATTCTCATCAACTTGATCTTCCGCCTCCTTTTTCACATCTCGACTAAACAAATGCTTTTTCAACACACTTCCGTTTCCGCTCGACCCGTTCGAAGCCTGATTACCGAAAAACACGGGCAAAGTGAACTGCGAAGTCGAGGCCGATTTCGGTGTCAAAATTTGATGACGACTAGAAAAATTCGGAGTTTCGGGGGTCGCGACTTGTTTGAGCTGTAAAGACGCTGGAAGAGTTTGTTTTGGTGGCTCCAGCTTAACATCCGGTGACTTGACGACTGGAGAATTAATATTACTAATAAAAAATAATAATTTTTTTTAATAGAAATTATAAATTTAAATTTTATTGATGACCAATACCTCGTATCCGCGGTCAAGCTGCGCGTCTCCAACTCCGTTCGCTGCACCATGAACGTTTCCAGCGACGTCAAGGCACTGGCGCCAGTCGGGAAGAATTTGATGGCTTTGCGGACCCATTTGGACAATCCATTCACGTATTTCGACTGTTCTGTGAAGCGTTCGTCGACCAATATGAGCGCGCCCCAGTCGTTTCTATGCCGGATGCAGCGGCCAAGCGCCTGATTGAGCGCTCGGAACGCCTGTATTTCATACCACTGCGATCCGGATAGAATTTTTTTGGAGCGCCGGTTGGCGTCATTGTAGTTTCGTTTAAGACTGACCTGAAGTAGAAGGAATAAATTGTGAACATTTTCGTGCACGACGAATTAAAAGAGTTGATTATGCGAACTGATTGGGGGACGTGCGTGGTCATAAAACCGATTTGTTTGCACAATGTATACGTAACGTGATGCTCAGATTTGTGGCCTGTGCCCCTTTAAGCGCACGGGGGTCGGCAGTTTATGGCATAAACGCCGGGTTCAATTAAACGGCTGAGGTTATCACAAAAATGTCCAAAAACATCAAATTCTGGGGTCAAAAGTGCATAGAAAGTTGCTTAGTGTAGAAAAATATATTTTTGGGCCTAAAAAGTAGATTTTTGAGCCTAAAAAGTAGATTTTTGAGCCTAAAAAGTAGATTTTTGAGCCTAAAAAGTTCATTTTTCGGGCTAAAAAAAAGCAAAAGCCTGGGTGTTTATTCGTTCGCATAACCGGCGTTTGGATAATCATCGTTCTACTATACTTACATCAATGGCGCCGAAATTCGAAAATGGGATCCCGATCTAATTAAACAAATTCCAAATTTTAACTTCGAATCAAACACCCATTTGTTTCTCTAATATTCCTTACTGAAATGACAGCTCTGGCGTATTTATCTGAGAAATCGAGTCCCTCGCTCACTTTACCGCGACAAACTGCCAACAGGAGCGCACCAGTCAAGCACCCCTGCTCTTCATCAACAACCGAATAAAACTCCGTTAACATATTCTCAAATTCGTTATTCAAGTTGCTTCGAGGTTCGCACAAAACCTTCTTAATCTGGCCAATTTGATCCCAAATCCCAGTGTCCTAGCGACATATCGATGAATTAAAAAAAAATAAAAAAGTAAAAAAAATAAAACACTGACTTGCCATCTTGCAGACATTTTCTCCAGTAATTTATAACTTGGAAAAAAACACAACACCCCGTGCGGAGTGACCCGACAAACCCGCAAAACTAAACTCCCAATTGCATCTTGGTATTCGAAGGAATCCGAATTGCGGGAAGCGCCGTTCAGCGCAATGTTATCGTTCTGTGCGACTGCGCCGATCCAAACCTGGCGGCAAAATGTGAACAAAGATAAAAATATAAAATCAAATGGATTTGAAAAACCAACCTGATTCGGCTTGATCACATGATTCGCTTCGAATTTAATCTTAAACGGCACGTCGAGTTCGCTCTCGAACGTCTCCATCGGCGACAAAGTCCCGGAAGTGAGCACAACGTTGTGCACGTCGTTCCGAAAGTCAGAAAAAGCCACCGCTGGATTCAAGCACCAAAACTTCAACGTGTGCACCCAACCTTTTTTATTAAATTTCGATTTCGACTTCGACACCCACCCAGACTACAATTAAATCAGTTAAATCCAATAAAACAATTTTAAACGAAATAAAAATTTCGCTTACCGGGGCTGGCGAATCGGCGATGTCAACAAACGATTTTGAAACAACAATTCTAAAAAAAATAATAAATAAATAAATAAATAAATAAAATAAATGTTGAATTTTTTACTTATAATCATCAACAAATGCGAATTTATCTTTGAATAAATGTCCCAGAACAAGAGAGAACCCGGATAGGAACATCGACGTAACGGAAGCGAGCTGGACCTCGATTTCTTCCTTCATTTTTGGATCCAAATCGTTCCCCCGGACATCGTCAATCATTTTCTTTTAGTAAAGCAATATATACAAAGGTAAATATTATGTTTAAACACATAAAATAAGTCATCGTGCGTATCCGCCATCTACCGTGAAATCGTCGTAATCGTCCGAACCCAATCCAAGATGGCCGAGAACGGCCACAAAATCCACTCCAGTCCACGCTTTGCTCGGCACTTCCGTGCCCGTCAACATCGCATCCTGTTTCAGAACCCAATCCATTAATTGACCGAGCTAAATAACAAATTAAAATGAATACATTTTTCCCCTCGATTTATTGATTAATGACAATTTTCTACCTTTGCAACGAGCGCCTCGTGCGTCGAACGCAAGTAACCACTCCGACCTAGCAAGAAAACACTTAAAAAAACACGCTTTTCCCCTACACAATTCCAAGCAACTGACCAACAGCATCTAAATCATCGATGGCGGCCTTCAAATCCATCTGGGTAACGCTGAAACTGGCCGCGGAACGAGCGGAATCCTCCATGTTGTGCGCTTCGTCAAAAATCAGCACTTTGTTGTTTAAATTAATATCCAACTAAAAATCGCAAAAAAATGCTAAAAAATCAAACATTTCCTCGTGAAATCAACTCACATTTGCACGAATGAGTGGATCGACGATATAATTGTACGGACAAAACACGATATCGGCGCAATCTTTCAATGTGCGGGTCAAATAGTACGGACACATCTACAAACAAAAATGAAAATTTCTCGTTAAATTAATTCAGAGTGAATTTCACACAATGAATGTAATAGAACTGAATAAAACACTACACCAGAGAGTACAATATGGTGATGTATCACTAGGTCAAACACCAAGAATCCAAAAAATAATTAAAAATCTCCACAAATTCCAGTCAAAAATCACAAAATCACAAAATCCAACACCAAAAATCCATAAAAATTAAACATTTTCCCCAAAAAACATCAAAATTCCCACATATAAAACCGAAAATTCCATTCAAAAAATGAAAAATTTCCCCTGAAAAATTAAAAACTTTAGCGAAATACCAAAATCCCCTTCAAAAATCCCAAAATCAAACACCAAAAATCCAAAAAACACTCAAAATCTCCCCAAAAAAAATCAAATCCTTCCACAAAACATCAAAAAATCCCATCCAAAAATCCACTTATCGCATACCGGTAAGCGTACCACAAAAAAAATAAACATCGCTTACCCTGGCCTTTCTACCCACGCCCACCAAATCCTCCAAATCCCACGTCGCCGGCAAGCCCTGGCTCCTCACCGCCTGATACGAATGCACCTTGGAAGCACCCGTGAAGTACGTGCACCCTTCACCCTAAAAAAAAAAAAAAAAAAAAAAAAATTAAAACCAAAAAACCCAAAAAAAAACCCAAAAACCCAAAAATCCAAATAAATTATTCATACTTTTCTCGGATCCAACAACTGCTGACACCTATCGTTTTTATTGGCGCTTTTCGACACGACCGGATGAACGCAAGTGTGATCCCGGCTGGCCAAAACGTCCATGCTATTTCGGTTGAGAAATTCGAACGTGAGATAAATCAAACAACAATATCCATCAAGATTAATAATAGGTATTCTCAAGTAGCAACCTTCGAGAGATCACAACATGTAGGAGGGGTGTGTGTGGTGGGGGTCGTGTGAGACGAGGGGAGCTGAACTTATCGTTGTTTTTATTCAATTTCCTCGTGATGTCGACACACGAACGTGATCCGAGAACGGGGTGGAGACTGAGATGCGAGGGGTCACGACTTACACCATCTGGTGTTGGAAAACACAAGACAAAAGCCAGGAGAGAGAAATGCCGTCAAGACAGGAGCGGCCCCGTAGCTCGGGTAATTGGCGGGCGCGTTCGTTCAACAAGCACCTGTCAGCCGGGGGTGATGACATGTTGTCCGGTTTGTTGGTTTTACGAGAGATGCCTTCTGGCAACGTAATAATACGACGAGGGAGACGGGGAAGCGAGAGGAAAAAAGAAATGGCTGCCAAACGAGCGTTGGAAATCGGAGGGAAATGTTGGGTATTATGGAAATGATTGGGGTAGGGTGGATGGGGGTTTGGATTCAAAGGGGTGGGTGGTGTGTGGACTATTGGATGTTGGGAGTGGAGATGTTGGGGAGTTGGATTGTGATTGGTTTGTTTGGGTTAGAAATTGAATGTTAATTGTGATGTGATTAGAATGATTTGGATTTTTCTGTGTAAGTTTTCACGTTTTTTTAAAGGTAAATATTAATCATTTTCATGTTTTATTAGGGAATTTTATACATTTAGGTGAGATTTGCATATTTTAAGTAAAAATTGTGTTTTTTAAAGGAAAAATTGTGTTTTTTAATGTAAAAATTGTGTTTTTTAATGTAAAAATTGTGTTTTTTAATGTAAAAATTGTGTTTTTTAATGTAAAAATTGTATTTTTTAATGTAAAAATTGTGTTTTTTAATGTAAAAATTGTGTTTTTTAATGTAAAATGTGTAAAAATTGTATTTTTTCGTATAAAAATTGTATTTTTTAATGTAAAAATTGTATTTTTTAAAGTAAAAATTGTATTTTTTAAAGTAAAAATTGTATTTTTTAACGTAAAAATTGTATTTTTCAACGTAAAAATTGCACTTTTTTATGTAAAAATTGCACTTTTCAATGTAAAAATTGCATTTTTCAACGTAAAATTGTATTTTTCAACGTAAATATTGCATTTTTCATCGTGAAACCTCATTATCACGTAAATATTTGCCTTTTTCATCGTAAAATCTCATTTTTCACGTAAAAATTTCATTTCCCATATAAAAATTATATTTTTCAACGCAAAAATAGCTCTTATCAATTAAAAATTTTTTCATTTATTTTCTTTTACTATTCACCGCCAAATATTCTGTACATGCTTATTCGTATTTTTTCCAATTAAAAACACGAAATATATGACATATGACGATGATGAGTCGTGTAATCCATAAATCCAAAAAAAAAAAAAAAACCAACATTCGATCGCCCCCACTTGTTCCCATTGTTCGCAGCACCCGTAGAAACTCGGCGCCATAAACACACCGTTTCCGCCGCTCCAAATGCCCACCACACCACCAACCAACCCCAGCGTTGAAAATAAACGGCGGATGAATTACGAGCAAGAAAAAAAAATCTCCGTCTTAAAACAAACTCGAATTCCGCTGCAGGTGAATGAGGGGCCGTGAAGGGGCGAAGAAAAATGGCAACGGAGCACCCGATGTGTTCATTAGCAATTGGCGCCACCTCGAGACTAGAAACAACACAAACGTAGCAAACGACTGACAACGGGAGAAGATTGAGAGGCCGATTGGACTCGGGTCCGCAGGGGGGCTTCGAATCCGGCCCGCCTAGACGGAGCCACGAGCATCGAGGCTCCATCATCCATCACTTGCCAACGGCACAGGTAGAGAACTCGGTGAGGGGGCGCTCATAAACACCGGGGACCCATACGAACGAATTTCCACAAAATTCCATCGTTTACATTAAAAAAATCACTCGATATTAATTTCGAGAGAAATGCAATCAAATGCCCGGATGAGGCAATCACTCATTGCGAGTCACTACAACGAGGTTGAAGGGCAAAAGCAAAATGGCTTCTATACGAGTTCGGGTAATTGCAGGGTAGAAACGCACGGGGCGCCAGGTATCTCTGGTCCGTGCAGACCCGACGTGGTGTTCGAGGAAACCTATGCCAAATGAGGTGCCCCTCGAAAAAAAATAAAATAAAAAATAAAAAAATCCCCTTTTTGTATTGGTACGTTGATTTTGATGCGATTTTTGATATTTTGTGGTGATTTTGACTGTTTTATTGAATTTTGGTGTTTGATTTTGTGAATTTTGAAGGGGATTTTGATATTTTGCTAAAGTTTTTAATTTTTCGGAGGAAATTTTTCATTTTTTGAATGGAATTTCGGTTTTATTTTGGTATTTTTGGGGAAAATGTTGAATTTTTATTGATTTCTGGTGTTGGATTTTGTGATTTTGTGATTTCCGACTGGAATTTATGCAAATTTTTAATTTTTTTTTCGATTCTTGTTGTTTGACCTACTGGTACACCATCTTAAAAACATTGGGAACCTCTGATTCTGACGGTCAAGACTGTGGGAGAACGCGGGGGTGGTGAAACGAGTGTGGGATCGCGAAGGAGGAGCGAGCACACTTCGATAAGATCGTTCCAGGTTAACACTAACATTTCAAGAGTGAAATTATTATTTTTTTTTTAATCAGTGATTTAAGAGACGCAGCAAAAAGATGGGGAAGGGGCGTCCCGGAGGTGCCTTCACGGGGCCACCCGCACCCCGTTATTAGAATCAAATTCCCCATCACCAGCACCACACCTGCAAAATTCCACCCGCCTAAAACAACCCAAAAAACCAACTAAAAATTACTCAAAACGAAAAACAAAACAAAAAATTGAATTATTTTCCAAATTTTCTTTATTGAAAAATTGAATAAAATTTGGGTTGAATCGGCGGGAAAAATGCCTGGGATCGGGACGGAGGAATCTCACCTCGAGTGGGTGTGCGTGAGGTGAGCCGGGAGCCGAGTGGGCCATCCATCAGGGCGCGAGGGGACGCCTCGCCCGATAATTATCACCTGTGGCGGCGTAGGCGTGGTCGTTGGGCAGCCTTGTTTACATTGGCCCGGGGCGCCCATCCATCAGCCGCCAACGACGCGAGGCGAGGACTCGGTGCTGGGTGATTACCTAACCACCAGGTTGCGCGCGCCACACACACCCCACCAACAACACACCTGAGCTAAATAACACGGCAATCGCGAAAATCTTACCGGGGGCAATCAATAATAAAAATGTGCAAAAGAGTTGCTCGGTCGAGACAGAAAAATAGAATTTTATGCGCGAAATGTGAATTTTTTTTTGTTTTTTTTGTTTGGATTGTTAATCAATAGGAGTGGGCAGTGGGCAAAACGTCATCGGTCGAAATGACACAAATTAGTGTTGTGTTGTTCGCCACCCACGGAGACAACTGCGCAATTTTAATTTCCTCGTTTGGATTTTTTTTTTGTTTTTTCTCATCATGATTAGGGTCCCTCAAATACTCGCCTAATAAATCGTGAGACACATGGAAATGGGCGAATTACAGAACACAAAAGCAGGTGCTTGTTTGTTTAACTCGCTCGTTGGGATCGACAGACAGCAATTGACAGGTAGGAAAAGAAAATTCATTTTTCTCGCTTTCTCTCGCGCTAAAATATTCGAAAATATTTGAAAATAAATATTCAAATAATTTTTTTTTTTTTTTAAAAATAAAAATATACATTTTATGATTAAAATTTTTTTTTTTTTTTTAATTTTTCAACAACGAGCGAATGGATAAATCGCCGAGGGTGGCCTGAAACGCGCGCGCGACCCTATGGAACGCGGGTGGTCCACAACTCAACACTCGGGCTGGAGTAGTTAAGAAAGATAAAAACACAAAATGAAGTAATAAAAAAGAAAATTCCACGTTTGTACTAACGAGGTTCCTCGTTCAAACTCGACCTTTTTTTTTTTTAAAACCCAATTTCCTCCCTTTAAATAAAAATTCTTTCAAAAACAAAAAAACACACAAAACGTATTCGAAAACACGTAAAAAAACGGGATCCGCGAACCGATATTTCAACAATTGCTCACATTTTGCCCCGTTCGGCTTCCCTGCAATTCACAATTCGCAAATTACAATTTCAAATCGATTCCCCTCGCCGCACACAAAGAAAACCATCGAAAACATTGACCAAAACGCCATTCCTCCGACCTTCATTCAAATGAATATTGAAAAGAGAAATGATTCAGATCTCAAATCGCGCGACCTTTATAAATATGCGCCACAAGTGCTGGCGGCTGCGGTCACAAGTTCATGCAAAATGGACAAACCTCATGAAATATCGAGTCCTCGAACCCGTTTCTTTAAAACACACGACTCAATCGCCAAATTCTTTCAAATTGTGCGCTCACTTGACATCGGCGTACGCGGTTTTCCTCAATTCCCGGATCAGTTGTTCGATCTGCTTATGTGTTCGCGTCCCGAAATAAATCTTGGGCAACGGCCTGCAGTTAAAAAAGATGAAAAACATGAGCGAAATAATACGAGTGCAATGAAAGAAATTGGGGTTACGAGCGGGGATCATCTTTGTTTCTGTGAATCGAGCAAAACGACCGAGGGTCGCGTGATTGAGGGGTCCGCGAACAAGGAAAAAAGGAGGAGGAGGAGTGAGACGTCGCTGTCTTTTTACATCGTGTCCGTATCACTGATCCAAGACAGCCTCCTTTATTAGGGCTCTTCAAAGGACCTTTTGTCCCGCTCTTGTTTACCTGACGAGCACCTGTGGTGCGGGAAAAATTCCGGGAACTCGCCGAAAGTGAATTTTGCTTCCACGATTCATTTCGAGGGCGAAAAATTGCGCAAAATCGCGTTTTAATGCGTGGGCGACATCTTTTGTTTGTTGTGATGGGATTTGGAGTGGGGAACTGATGACAACAAAGTATAGGAAATGGTGGCCGCCCCTGGGCACCGTATATCTGTGCTCATCAAGCTCGGGAAATGATGAGATGCGCGAGGGAGACGAGATTAGAGAGAAAAGGTTTTATATTCGTTTTGTACCTTCGTTTTGGTTGCTGTTGTTGTGGTTGTTGTTGTTGTTTTGGTGGTTGTTGTTTTGATGAAGGGGTTTTTTGGACCTGAATTGTGAGAGAAAAATGGTGTGATGAAAAATCTTTGTTGTTTATTGTAAATCAATTTTTTTGCGTGTTAAGAAATGACAAAATGTGGATTTCCTTGTTCGGGTAATTGCGCTTTGGAAATGGCACCATAAAAATGATTTTTTTTTTGGGGGGGTTAGAAATTTTATTTTGGGCTGTAAAAATGCTAATTTTACTCTATTTCTCAGTGTGGGGGATAAGAGATAGGTGTAAATAGTTTTGGATTTGAATTTTTAATGATTTTGTATGGTAAATCTCCGCTTTTTCGAACAAACGCTGCAATTTTGTTGGTTTTTGGTTGAAATGGCGGCTGATTTTTAATCGAAAACAAAAATATTTCCGTAAATACAGCACTAGAATTTCGTTTTAAACGTAAACTTTCATTCTTTCGTAGAGAAAAATGTAAATTTTTGCTTTCCGCCTTTGTCTTTCGTCGTTATGTCCGCGCGGGAACAAAAACGAACAAAATAACTGTAAAATAGTGTTTATTTTGTTATAAAACGAACAAAATAACTGTAAAATAGTGTATATTTTGTTATAAAACGAACAAAATAACTGTAAAATAGTGTATATTTTGTTATAAAACGAACAAAATAACTGTGAAATAGTGTATATTTTGTTATTTATTTACTTATTTATTTATTTATTTTACCTGACGTGGTTTCTTTTTAATCGAAACTTCAAAATCATCGGCGTCGTCGTATTCATCCGCATCTTGAAAAAAATTGCCAAACGACGCCAAATCTTCACCAAACGATCCATTTTCCTCGCTCTGGAACTCACCACCGGTCGCGGAACCACATTTTTCTATGCAAGAAATAAACACAATTAATTTTTAAAACAATTTCACCAAAAAAAAAAAAAAAAAAAAAAAATGTCTTCATTATACTACAATTGAAAATTGGTCGTGACAAATTTACCAACAACTCGAAATCGAAAAGTGGCACTTAAAGTCGCATAATGAACGCTGTCGCGTCAAAACTATGACGAGTTGATTGCACGATGAATATTGCACGATTGCTTTGTGCCTCGAATACCAAACGCGACCAAAATAAATATTCAAAAAAAAAAAAAAAAAAAAAATTCCGAAATAAAAATCCATCACGAGAAAACTCGAGAAAACTACATCTGTTAATTTGATTTGTCGTCACCAGGGAAACATGCCGTCGTTTTCCAACGCTTTAATTTATCATTTCGTCGGTCCAGCACGAAAAGAAAAGCTTTCTTTGATCTCAAACCGACAGAAGATTCGGATAAAGAAACAACAAACACAAAATGCAATAAAACCAACCGAATTTCCCAACTGCAAAAACAAAATTCCAAACATATAAAACATTTTTTCCTTTCCATTATTAATTTATTTTTTATATATAACAAACAAAAACAACCCAAAAAAAAAATCCAAATTTTGTCCAAATTTCTATTGGTCTCTCTCCCAGCACCCGAGAGACCCTTTGTGAATGGTCCAACGAGAGAACGTGGGGGAATAAAAGACTTGGCCGTGAGAAACGCCTATGATTGAATTCCAGGTCCATTATGCCGACATAAAGGCGAAATGAGGGGGATGGTGTAAAGGCAGGGGGTAGGCAAGATGGGAGGGAGGATAATTTGCATACCCTTGTGAATAACGAACCAATCACGAGGGATGAGCGCGCAGCAACAGATTTGGCGCTGGAAAAATATCCGAGGGCACAATATCGACGGGATATTATAATTAAAGTAAATGGCATTTGCAACGACGTTGGGGCTTCGAGGAACCGAATTAGAAGGATAAAAAAAAAGGATCCGTGTGTGCGGATGAGAAATAAAGGCATTTCCTTCCGTGCGGTTCTTATTCCTCGTCCATCTTACGATCAAGTGCCATCCGCGTCGCCATAGCAACCGATGTGTTGTCGTTTTCCATTCACGGACCCATCCTGCACTGATTGGCGTCGTCCGTTTTAATCAATCGAGAAAAATTTTCCAAAAACAAAATATTTTTCGAGATGAAAATTTTTGTGAATAAAAATTGTAAAAATTCAATTTTTCCATTTCCATCGATCCCATAATGCACCTCCGGATGTGGATGGGTGGGGCCTGGTCACCCCTTGCCGAGGATGGGTGGAGCCGTTGTGTCAATCGGGTGGAGGAGCAGCCAATCGCGGTTGCCACTGATTAATGAGACGCTGAGGACGTAGGAGACCAAACAGAGGGTGAGTGAGGGGAAAGTGAGACTCGGCTCGACGCAAACCGCCATCAAAAATAAAAAGGAGAAAAATGGACTTGGGGAGAATGACGAGTGCAAGCAAGGGCCCTCCAGCTGGGACCTCGACCAACCAAGCATCCACAACCCCTACCCCTACCCTACCCCCTCGACTCTCCTTTCATACCCGCTTTGTCGAGAATTAAGAATAATAAATAGCGACAAATAACCGAAAAACGAGCAAAATTGCGCGTTTCCACTTCTTGCGCGACAATTGTATGTACAATTGCGGTCATAAAAATTGTCGCATTCTGGTTGCTGCTAAAACTGTACTGGTCTACTGCTTTGTTTACACTTGTTGCGTTGTTGTGTAAACCTAATCTTAGTGTTTCTGCTGGAAAACGACCAATAATGTCACATTTTCACTTCCGGAATGATTTCTTCTTCAGTATCGCATTTCTGCGCGACAATTGCATGTCAAAAAAATTGTCGCATTCTGGTTGCTGCTAAAACTGTACTGGTCTACTGCTTTGTTTACACTTGTTGCGTTGTTGTTTAAACCTAATCTTAGTGTTTCTGCTGGAAAACGACCAATAATGTCGCATTTCCACTTCCGGAATGATTTCTTTTTCAGTATCGCATTTCTGCGCGACAATTGTATGTCATAAAAATTGTCGCATTCTGGTTGCTGCTAAAATTGTACTGTTTACACTTGTGTTGTTGTTGTTGTGTAAACGTAATTTTAGTGTTTCCGCTGTTATTTCGCATTTAATTTGAGAAAGATGCGATTTTCGGTGCAGCGAGGTATATAGGAAAATTAGCGCAATATCACGTTATCGTGTTTGAATTGGAGTGAGTCAACGATGAAGAATCAATAGCGAGCACTCGATGCCCCAAGCTGATGAAAGCTGATGAAAAAACTTAAGGAGGAGGATTAAAAGACGGATGGTTGGGGTTTTTGAGATGAGTGTGCGCGCAAAAAGACGGGGAAATGGTGTATGATGGAGTTGTGGATCGGTTGGTCATTAAAGCCAAAGCCATATCGAAGAAAAGAAGGGAAAAGGCAATTTAAAATCCGACCGGGACTCAATTAAAATTAATACGGGCAGGTCAGACGAACGAACGAAGCAAACGAACGAAGCGAACGAACGGCTTCTCTTTCATCGCACGCTGATGCTGCGTTGCCATGCCAACACACCGCATCAAGTATTACAAGACTCCGGTTGCCGTGGTGATTCAAATAGGGTTCGCAAAGTCATCGGAGTTAATGAATATTTTGAAATTTCCAAATTTCCATTGAAAAATGTCAAAATTTGTTGGGCGAAAAGGGTTCCTCACCTGACTCGAGTTCAAGGGCGTCCGCTTCAGCGTTCTGTTTCTCAACCAACTCTAAAAAAGAAACAAAAAACAAAAATATTTTAATAAAAATTATTATAAATTTATAAAAAAATAAAAAAAAAATAATTTTTTTTTAAAATAAAAATTTCTAAATTTATTATAAAATCCAAAACGAGCCCATCACGTGACGCACATACAACACAAAGGACACCTCAACATCCCACCCCGCTGCCCGCGGGGGAAGGTGATCGCAACAAGAATTTCTGAGGATCCGTTGTCTTGGCAACCGAAACCACCCTCTCACCACCCCCCATCCCCCCACCAATCTTATTCAGATGGCGACGCGTGGGCGTGGTGCTGCTGCCGTCACCCGACTGGGCGCCGGGCCACGTGTGGCGTCCAATCGCGAGCCGAGCAAGGCGTTCCGAGTGCGCCTCGAACGAACAAGCTGTCATCCGCCCCCGCAGCTGTTCCCCGGGTGACGGGGGTGGAGCCTCGAGCCGCGCAAACAACGCGACGCTCAAAGACATGCCGCTCGGTGGCGCCCTCGCAGTCGCAGTCGCTCCAAATTAATTCACGTGTGAACATCAAAGAAGAAGGAAAAATTTTCTCCATAACAAACATGCAATAATAAAAACAATTCCTTTATTTTGATATTTTTTCCGTTTTCCTTTTCCTCGTCGTCAGAATCAGATTCAGGACAGAAACGAGCGAAAAATCGACGACACACAAAGCGCCATTCAACTGGAATAATTTATTGGGTAACATCGGTATATGCATGACAAAAATAAGACAATGACAAGCAGGAAATGGCGAAAAAAATATGGAAATCCAAACGATAAAATCCACCCGAATCACTTCCTCTATTGCCCCCTTGTTGTCAATCAATGGGGACCCCCAAGAATGCGAAAAATCAAATTTTTAAGCGAATTTGATGGGGCGAAAATGAGCGCGCTTCTTAGATTGGCCGCCAAAATCTTCAATAGATCATTAGCCAGGGGTGTAATCGTGGACCCACATGTGTCCGGACGCGGGCCGTGGACGCACGGAGTGTGCTGAGAGCGATGGAAGATGTTGGGCAGGTAACTGGATCCGTTTTTGTCAATTTTGTCTCTTTTTTTCGGGTGTCTTTGGGCGGGTGGGCTTCCCCGCACGGTCGTGGGGAATAAATGTAAAATGGGTTTAAAGAGTCAAGTGGTGCGGAGGGCAGTAAATCCTTCTTTTGTTGGCAGTGAATTAGATTCGGATACCCGAGTATGGGTTTAGTCGGAGCCCTTTGGCTCGTTCCTTTTCCCTCCAATTACGCAGTGAAAAGTGCGCGTTCAAAATGGCCAACCCAAACAATCCAGTTTCAATTCGATTCCCATTGCGATTCCGTCGAATCGTTTAGCGGATCGCATTTCGAGGGAATTTCGACGCGATTTATTAAATGGCAGCCAATTAGGATGGACCCCCATTTTTTTTTTTTTTTTGTTGAAAATTTGAGAAGTTAAATTAATTAGAGGTTGAAAAATGAGTTTGTTTTAATGATGGTATTAAAGCGAGTCGTAAAAGTTGATAAGAAGAAGGTGGGAAGTGGATCGAGATTTGGACGGGAGATGCGGGAATGAGTCGCGGGGAATGGAGGCCCGAACACGGGCGAATCATTTTAGATTTCCGTCGGTGGTGAAAATGTCTTTTTTTGGGTGAGAATTATGCGTTAGATAATTTAATAAGCTAGTTCGACTGTTAATTAAGCAAAATGGGTTGGATTTAGTGATTTGTTCATCTCGTTTTCATGTTAAATTTAAAAAAAACAGCATTTTGAATGTTAATTCGCGTTATAATGCGGGAAAAAAACCATCAAGACAAACCGTGAGACTGAAAATTCAATGCACACGGTCATTTTTCACGTCCTCGGAGCAAATTTCGCTCATATTTCATGCTAAAACGCAACTTAAGACTACAAATTTAACGAATTTAGTCTCAAAAACCAGGAAAAATTCGACTTTTATTCATCGAATTTTTTTTCGAATTATTTACGATCGCACAACATACGTGAGTGGGTTGGCTAAAAACACGCGTCAACTATCCAGAAGGTCATTAAAAACACTGGCACACGACAAACAAATCGGGCCAAGATGACAGTTGCAGTTGGCGTGTTTCCAGAGTGAGAAACGAGCAAGAACGTTGACAGTTGTCATGGCGATGTGCAGTAGCGTCTTCGTGACCATCTGGCCCGGGCCAGGTGAGCACGGGTAATGAGAAAAGAGCAAAAAAAAACCCGTGATAATATAACCAGCTCGATTAATTGCCACTCCAATCTTTCCCGATTGCAATCGTTTATCACAAAACATTTCTCTTCCCCACCTGTGAGATCCACCAAGGAATTTTAATCACAGCTTCGAAAAAACAAATTAATTTCCTTCCCATATCAAATTAAATTTAATTTTTCGAATAAAATTTTTTTTTTTTTTTTTTTGGAAAATTTTGAAAAAAAAATTTTTTCCTGCTGTCAACTCGGCTGACAGATTTACACAGGTGAGCTTAGACGTTCCCAAGGGAAATAAACACACTCCCGCCCACCGTGGCCTTTCCTCGTGCCACGCGCATGAGGTGAGAAGCTCGTGCCATAAATTTGGTGTGGTCGCGCGCCCCTCGACGAAAAAGATCCGTGCAAGGCCCGTCATTAGTGTGGCGTCTACTCGACCCCTATACACGTCCAATTAACGATCGTCGTAAATTCGGGGAGCGTACAAAACGATGCGTAAATGGCATTTATGGGTCTGATTAATTAGACAAGAAATTTTTATGTTTTTCCGAAGTTGGCGATTGGGAAAAATGGAGGAAAAAAATCGTGAGATGGGTCGCTCGAGACACCCAGGGATGGAATGTGTCCATTGGAGTTTGAGTTACGGGTTTGGGCGAGCTCCTTGGGCCAGAGCGGTGTCAAAACACAGGTATGCGCCCCAAACAAACAGACTAGACAGTGGCCATGGATGCACAAGATGGCGCCCGCTGATAAAACTCGTGAGAAGAAACACAACTGGCGCCTATGGTTTAACAAATTGAAAAACAAAACAAAAGTGGTTTTTGGTTTTTAAAATAAATAAAATTTAAGAAATTATTGGGGAAATTTTGATGTTTCCGTTTTTGTTTTTTTTATTTATGAGGGGAAATTGGAGAAAATTTGCATGAAATGTTGTTGTTTGTTTGTTTGTGATTAATGAATCGATGGGAAGATGAGCTCGCGTGGGTTATTAATTTATTGCAACGGAAATAGGGAATGTAAGTAAGGTAAATTGGGTTTTTTTTTCTTCTTTTTCGAGAATAAAGTTTTGTGGAAAAATAAATAAAAGTGGGATGAGTCGAAGATGAGTCGACCAACGTGCAATAAAAACAAAGGAAATAGAGACGAAAAAAAAAAATTTTTAAAAATAAAAGAAGAAAATCCATAGAGTTTAGTGGAGGACGCGTCTTGTTGCACGCGAAGAAAAAAAAACGAGAAGCGACGAAAAGGAAGTGATAAAAGCACAACGGAAATTGAACATTATACACACACGTAGACATCAAGAGAAAGAGGAGGGAACCGAATTGCTCATCGTATTATTCGAACTTAAATGGCACAAAAAAAAATAAAAAAAAATATTTTTCAAATAAATTCATAAAAATTCATAAATAAAAAAACACCTGCAACTTGTCATGTAACGCACAAGTTGAAATAAAAATTTCTTCCATACAAACCGAAAAACCACCCACTCGAACCGCCACTGAAAAACACAAATTAAAACCACTTGCAGTACATTCAAAGACCCACGCAACTAAATTCAATTTAATAAAATAAAAATAAAATTTTTTTTCTTTTTTCACTTAATTTATCATTTAACTCGAGTGTCAGTTGCCCAACTAGGTGTTTTTGTTGCAGCTGCTGTTGTCTCAAAAAAAACAAACCCAAAAAAACGTCTCGCACGGACACAATTAGACAGTGTTATAATTTATGGTCCACCACCCACCTGCCCCTTCCGGAGCTCGTGTGAATTCAGGGGAGGCGGAAGGTGCAGCCAGAAAAACGCACGCGTTGCACGATCGCATTGTTTATGTCCACTTAGGGACGTAGCCAATTATGAGGAAGCTGCAAACACCTTTTTCAAAGCTTCCTCTTTTGACCACACCAACAATTTTCCATGCCCCCCAACACCTCGATTTCAATCAAACACTCAAAACCATCCAAAATTCAATTCATTTCGTGTTTAATTCATTCCGTTAAATTTTTACTAGCTAAAAAGCTTCGTGTTATAATTACAGAACACGGCTGACAGGCACACGAAACGAAATTTATTCATATTTACCTTAAACATTAGGGAAATAAGTCTTGTTTTTGCACTGTAATTATTTCACTTTTGTTTTATTTTTATTCGAATAATACTTTTTGCCCCCCTAAAACGCTAACTACCGAGTCGATAAACGTATAAAAAGTGACGAATGTTAAACCCGAAACACGCATCGTAAAAAACACATTTACCTTGGCACAAAATATGCATAATTTTCAAATAATAAAATAAAATAAACAACCGGCGGATCAAGTATAAGAAAAAAAATGTCAACTTTTATTATTAATGAACAAGGGGCAGCCGAAAGGTGAAGAAAACCACACAACAGGTCATCAACACATTCACATAAAATTAAAGATTAAAGGATTAAATCATTTCCGGACACCCCACAGCGGAACAGCGGCGTAAAACTGGTCACAACAGCTCGTAATTCACTGCGAATTTACGAAAAGATAAAATTTTATTTTAAAAAATATGAGCGAAGGCGAGTAATATGTTGCGAAATGAGTGAATCACGAGGAAAACAAGTGCTAAAAGACAGTTAAATCTGTCATTGTCAACAAATAATCAATTTCCCTATCAAAAAGAATATTTTTTTATTTTTTTAAAAAATTAAATTTTATTTTAAAAAAATAAATTCGAGGTGTGAAAAATAGTTTTAAATTCCTATCAAGTGTCCAGACATAAAAAGTGGTTTTTAAAGTGAAGATAAAAGGTGTGTTCTCCATTTAATGGCGTTTACCTGGCTTTTATTGTGAGGAGGGGGTCTGGACGCCACTGTGCGATAAAAAGAGGAATTAGAGAAACAAGAAAAGTGGCGGCGACACACAAGAAGTGGAGGTGGAGGTCGAACAGCAACGACAAGAAACGTGCATTAGCTTAACGCCTCTCGTTTCGCATGTAATTGAACTATTAAGAGAAGTGAGGCAAATGGACATAGCCGTCATGGCGCCCCGACTACACGCCACACACACAAACACTCCATTTTCCCTAACCACTACTAGTCGGGAGAGAAAAAAAAAATTTTTTTTAAAACAAGTCATTTGCCACACCCAAACCATACAACAACATCCATGAAGCGCACGTGACAAATCAGCCGAAAACAAAGATGAGAGCGGCGCAAATCAAAGAGACACCGGTGCCGGCGACTTCACAAAAAATTTTTTTTTTTTAAATTAAAAAACCTTCTCCCCACTCCGGTATACATGTATGTATATATGTGTGTGTTACATCTTAAAGTGTTTTGCATTAAATTGTAATTCTCATTCAAGTGGGCATCGCATTTTGTGTTTTTTGTTTCGGCGAAAACTTCCCATAGGAATAACATGGGGAAATCTAATGAACGAGGAAAAATTGATTCCGAGCGTTAAAATCATTTTTAAAATCAAGATAAAAGTCTGTTTTGTGTGCAGAATTCCTTGGAAATTAAATTGAAATGAGGAAATGGACTAAATTGGAAATTAATCAAACTGCAATGAAAGGATCCGTGGGTTGGGAGAAGAAAAGAGGTGAAAAGAAATCGAGTTTGATTGCGCTTATGGCGTGTTGTTTTCGAGTTTGCTTTTGTTTTATTCCAAATGGAGCTTTCGGATACGTTTCCTCGCACCTTGGCTCTCGAATACAAACAAATTTTTCCCTTATCATCGCACCTTACACGCGTTAAAAGCAACTTCCTCCTTTCATAAACATCACTCTGGAAAATTATTGTACCAATTGAAAAGTTTGCACCTGGTCAGTGCATGTGAACGACTAACTTCCTTCGTATGATTTACGACTTGTATATTTTACAGTTTTACATTTTTACATTTTTACATTTTTACGCCGCGTTTAAATTAATTTATCGGGTGGATTTTTTTTTTATATATACAATTTCCCAGATTATTATTAAGTTTTTAAGTTTATTTCCTTAAATTTTCAAGTAAAAACTTGACACGATTTAAACTCATAAACTCTGACTAATAAAAATCTTTTTCTTTTTTATATTCAATAAAACAAAAATAAATTATCGCGGACAAGGAAAATGCAAACAAACTCCTACTTATTTATTAAATTAATTCTCAAAAAAAAAAAAAAAAAAAAAAAAAAAAAATTATTTATAAATTTGCACCGGCTGACGCTATCACATACACAGAAGAAAACAAATTGAAATAAATCTAAAAAAAAAAAAAAATTTCCAAAAAAAAAATTGAGGAAAACCAAAGTTGAAACGAACAATTAAAAAAGATTTCTCACGTATAAAATTAAATGAGGCGATTCGAGTGCCTTGTGCCTTAACGAGCGCTTTTTTCTCAATTTTTTTTATTATATATTTCCAGCTTAAAACGCCCAAAAACAACAACATAAAATACGCAAAATCTACGACGGATGTCACCACACGCTACCGTCTTGCCATTTGGCCCGAAATCACGCGAGAATTTTAAACAGGTTCAACTCAGGACAAGCCGCTGCTGCCACCAGCGGCCGCCCACGCAAACTCCCTCCAACCAAACCACCAATCCAACCCAAACCAAATAAAAACATTATAAATACCTTTCTCTCGCTTCAACCACGCAAGACTCGCGCACAACAAAGCCAAACTCTTCCCACTTCCGGTCGGACTCTCCAAAAGACAATTCTGCCTCCTGTTAAGACCAATAAGAACCTAAAAAAAATATAAAAAACAAAAAAATAAATTAAAAAAATAAATAAAAATCATCTTGTTCCCAACTTGGCTTTCTCTTTCTTTCTCAGCGCCCCCTACCCCTGTAGCCTACTTTTGGTAATCATGTTTGGACAGACCAGCGTCTCCACTAGCTGCCAGGCGGCCACTAATGGCACAATTAGATTAAACAAGGGCCGGGCAATCTCAGGCTAATGACATTACATGCACTGGCCTTTGGCCTTTCTTCCATCCTCTTGCAGACCCCCTCTCTCTTTAACCCTTGTGATACCACCACAATTGGCCCGGGAGTATTCAAATTGAGGGGCACGACATTGCGTACATTGTGGAAGATTCCACTTGGGAATTCTCTCGGCAATCTCGAGAGATTTTGCGAGATTTCTGGGATTGCGATTTGGATTTATGTTTGGGATTAGTGTTTAAGGTGGACGGAGGAAATGAGGGAATTTTGTGACGTCAGGAATAGCATATCCTGTGTCCCACAAGACGAGGGAAATTAAAATTTATCAGTTTGATCTTTGTGTTGCAACCCTTTCATTACCTTCTCCATCATGGCGATTTGAGACGGATAAGCCTTGTATGGAAAATACACGGTGACGCCTTGGATGGTGTACTCATGGTGGTCCGAATTCATCGCGCTCGACATGATTTAACTATTAAATAAATAATAATATTTGAAATTCCCGATCTTTTTAAGATGGTGTGCTTGTTAGTAGAGTACAATATGGTGACGTACAAGTACGTCAAACACCAAGAATCCAAAAAATAATTAAAAATTTCGACAAATTCCAGTCAAAAATCACAAAATCACAAAATGCAACACCAAAAATCCATAAAAATTCAACATTTTCCCCCAAAAATATCAAAATTTACACAAATAAAACTAAAATTCCATTCAAAAAATGAAAAATTTCCCCCGAAAAATTAAAAACTTTAGCGAAATATCAAAATCCCGTTCAAAAATCACAAAATCAAACACCAAAAATCCAAAAAACAGTCAAAATCTCCTAAAAAAAAATCAAATCCTTCCACAAAACATCAAAATATCAAAATTTTTATAAAACCATAAACATTTCTTCAATTCCGTGTTAATCAAATATTAATTAACCTAAACAAGTATCGAGCCACCATAGCCGTGTATGACCAATCCCCCATTAACATTCCAGTTTACGATCTGACCAACTGCATCCCGCTCTCCGCTAACCAAATTAAGCAACTCGAGGAGACCTCAGGGAGCAGCTAACAGCTGATGAACGCACGGGAGCCCGTCTCCAGGGAGAATTAAAAACCGACGCCATGATGTAATGCCGCCATTGCACCGACTCAGGTGAATGAGACAACCAGAGGGGGGCCACGACCATTAATTGCGCACAAATCACTCCCCGAACCTTTTTTCTAATACCAAAAAAAACTCCTCAACCAACTTGATATTTCCCCGGCAACTTTTCCATCGTTAATCATCACCAAATTGGATTAACTTCCGCCATTGCAATTTTTATTTTCCTCAAAATTTAATCCAAAAAAAATAAGAAAAAACGAAATAAAACCGAGCCAGTGGACATTAGTCGATGGTCACTGGTGGGTGATGAAGCCCCTGCACGACCAGGTGGCAATCGCATTTCGACATCGCCATCAACCGGTCAGCTGGGACCCGGTGATGACCACTTCCCGTTAAAATGGCGCCTCAAGAGTGTTGCTTTATGCTCGTGCGCGACTCACGAGTGATGACAGGACAGCTGCTAATCTCGTCTAATTGCCACGAGTTGGCGCTCGTTTCACGTATTAGTCGCTGCCCCCCTCACATAATGACCGCTGGTCACTGACACACACAAATAACTGAATAAATTTATTTGTTTCCGTTCAATTTGAGGAAAAAAATAAAAATAAAAAAAATTTGAAGGAAAAAAAGGAAAAAATAGAAATTTATCGGTGCAGCGTATAATTTGCCTTAAGTGACACGACACCACTCAATAACAACCACCTCCCAAACACCTGAGGTGTGAATCCATCACGCACACCTGTGCACGGCACGCAACTCATGCAAAAGTGGCGGGGGAAAGGAAAAAAAAGTCGTGGAAATATAGGAGCGACGAATAATAATGGAAAAAGAGTGGAGAGAGAGTAAATAAATAAATAAATGAGAGAAGTAAAAAGAAAGAAAGTTGTCGATCAAATATGGGGAGTTGTTCATGTGCGCCCACTCAATTACGCCCACACACCGTGCACCGAAGGTGGTTGCATTATCGTGCGACGCGATCGCGTGACAGACGCGCGCTTTAATTAGGGAAAAGGGGGATGGGTGGAGGTGGGTGTTGGGGCAATCATCCACGTCCCACCTGGACGCTACTCCGCCCCCTCGTAAAAAGATACAATTTCCCTTCGCCATCAAATATTTCTCAAGATTCAAACAACAACAATAAAACATTTCGCCATTTTGAGATATTTTGGTCGGTGATGGCGAGTGGAATGACACGCACGTGTATTCTTGTTTTGCATATCCGGTTTGTTTGTTTTTTTGTTTTTTTTAAAAAAAAAATATTTTTAATATTTAAATTTAATTAAATATTATTTTTAATTTTTTTTTTAATTTTTTGTGTTTCCTGTTGTTGTTTAATCCTTGCCATTTGGGCTTCACACTGCGGTGATCTCGTTCGTCACACCTGAGAGTCGTCAGCATCGAAATTAAATTACATGTATAAAGTGATAAAAATTGTAATTTGCCGATAGATGGGAAGTGAAATTTGGCTCGACATTGCAATTACAATTTTTAACACGTTTTCGTGACGGTGTGATGAGAATGGACATGATAGCAAGCGAGACGGGATATTATCCTTTATGGATAATTCTTCAGGTGAAACTAGAGTTTTTTTTAAAAATTAAATTAATTAATTAGAAAGAAGAAGAAAATTAAATTTTGTTCTTTTTTTTTTACCCAAGGTCGATGATTTTTCATTTAAAATCTCGAGTTTTAGACACGAATTTGGAATATCTGGTTGCAGATAGGAATAAAATATGAAGGCGGTGTCTGAGAGGGAATTTAAATTCAATTCAATTCCCGCTCTCTCGATAAATAATCGATAGCGGCTCGTGATATCACGGCATGATACACGCACGAACAAACGAATTTCATTATCCGTCTAAAAATAAGTGTGGAAATCGGTTCGAGTGTTTGGGAAATAACGTAAGCGCTGTCTTGTTATTATAGAGGGAAGCTGGCATTATTGTCGTTACCTTAATTGTATAAACTCGAGTAATGAACGAACCTTGTTTATTTTCCGCGGTACGACGCCATTTTGGTGAAATTACAACCAGCGCGCATGCGTTGTAGTATCGGGCTAAAGTTTCACCTCCGCAGAAACGAGTGACGCCATTAAAAATCGTCTGCTAGAAACCTTGATAGTCGAAATATTTATTTTAAAAAAAAATAAAATAGAAATAAATTCACAAAAAATCTGAATAATAAATAAATAAAAATAAAAACAAAAAAATTGTACAAATTACTGATGAATAAAATCTATTTAAGGAAATGTAGAAGAAGGGTTAAAAGAGATTTGTGGCAATTTCACGCACAAATGGAGCAGTGGCGCCATGCGAGCGACCGAAGCTTTTGGTGAATTGCAATGTGAGGACTCTTCACGCAGACAAATGACCCGCCATAAATACTGCATGTCGACAAAATGCACGAGACAAAGTGCCATAAAAATCAGAAACAAAACGACTTTCAAATAACAAATCAATAAACCAAAAAAAAAAAAGTAAACAAAAACAAATTAAATAAACAAAAACAAGCTTCAATCAGCACTAGAGTGATTGACAATGGCATCCGTCCGTCCCTTCGCATATTGCCTTCATCCTTCCCCCAAAACATATCACTCTTCTCTCCCAACCCCATTCCTGCATCATAACCAAACGGCGTAAAGCAAAAGCGACCTCACGATCAAAACGAGGCGAATGATGGATCGCCGGGTCGCTCTCGTCGTCTCCGCCGCAGCGCCACCGCCCAAGTCGCCATAAAAGCGAGCGACGCGGTCAGCCATTTGTCTCGCGTTTCCCCCCCAGTCCCAGTCTGGCATCCGACACCAAATAGACCATGAGCCATTCATCAGCCCCCATCAGATCCACCAACGCATTATTCCAAATTTTTCATACAAAAGAAAATAAATAAATAAAAATTAAAAACACAAACAAAAACAATAATAAAAATTTCCGAGGTTTTTATTTTATTTTTTAAAACAAATAAACTCGAAAGACGAAAAGAAAAAAGTCGTTTCTGCTTTTATATATTTCTCTTTATTTCCATTGGTATTAAAGCACCGCCATTCGATCGGCTTCGCTGCACGTCCTGGCGCTTTGCCTTGTCTTTTTGCCGAGCGTTTTCGCGACGCGACGGGCGACAGAGGTTAAGTTTCTGTTTCCATTTGAGCGCGTTGCACATTTTGACCTCGCCACTTATTCCTCCCTCGTCTGTGTGCTCGCGTTGCTCGTCTCCCCCCGCGCTTCGCTCCGATTTCCCCGCCCGTGATTGGCGGCGTGGCTGACACGTGGCAATGAAAAACGGGACGTGCAATGCGGGCTTTTGTTGTGCGAGATTTAAGGTGTCGCTGATATTAAACGCAACGATGGCGTCCGGTGATAGATGAAACGCATTGTGCGAAGATTCCGCGCGCACGTGACAAATTGCGCGTGTCCGCGGCACAAAAGACCGCAACGTTTCACTACTCCGCAACAATGTTTAGTGGTCTATGGGGATATCGCGTATATAGAAATGGGAAGGGGAAGAAAAAAAAAATCGGACAGCGTTCCATTTCACTGAAATTTTGTAAGGGCGTTGGGCGTGGGAAGTGCTGAAAAGACAGGAAGTGTATGATGACATCAGAAATGGACGCGGTGACGACAAAACGAGAAAAGGAAAATGGCAAAAGAAAAAATAATATTTTTTTTTTTAAAAAAAAAAAATTATTTTTTTTTTAAAAATTGAAACATTTTGTCATTTTGATTGCTGCCCCCCCCATCCTTACCCCCCCTCTTTCACGTGATTCCCATACAATAATATTCCCCCTCTTCATCTGATTTGATCGTCTCCCCTCGAATAAATTCCATAGACATGGGACCACCGCACGGGTCAACGAGAGAACGCGTGGGCGGGAGATAAGATAGTCCATGCCACCCCCATGTTCGCATCCCTCACCCACAGTGTTCTTCTGGCGTCCCTCGATGCTTATCAACGCGTTTTTGTTGCCAACTGGCGCAAGTGGCGCCGCAAACAACAAAAAAAAGGAATAAATCGACGGGACAACAATGGCAACTCCGGAAAAGAGAAACCTGCGCTTTTCCATAAAACAAAACAAAAATATTAAATTTAAATGGCATCTGGTTTTCCAGATAATAATTAAAAGGAAAAATTTATTGGAACGGGTGTGGAATGAAACAAAAGAATTGTAAATCGAAAAAATTTGTAAAAAAATAAAAAAATAAAATAAAAATTTGATTGGCATAAAGCCAATTTAATGACGTCACCAGCCCTGTACGTGACGTGCGCAGTAAGCGGAACGTAACGCGAGGCAACGTGCGGATCAACTTTTCTCCCTTCTCCGAACGCCAACAGTGATCCCCCTCACGCCAAGCAAGAGGCGCCCGAAGTTCGACTGACGCCTAGTGACGTCACGCGTCGCAAGGCGTGGCTGCCGTTTCGGGATGGAGTCGCAGAGAAGACAACGAGTGTTATCATTGCCAGCGACGTCTTTGTCTCACCAACTGCCGACACCTCCGAAATTCCATTATTAAATGCCGTACACTTCCGGTTTGAAGTTGATACTAATTAAATGTAAATTCGCCTCGTCTTTTTTTTCGTCATTTTTCGTAATAATTACAATCCCGTTACGCCGTTTCCCTTCGCTTTAAAAGAAAAATAGTTGTCAAATGTCAAGTGGGATTTTATTGGCGCAGTGTGCTGACAACGCAGAAATGAGACGCCGGCAAGGCCAAGGAGCAAAGTTAGAGTGGTGCCGAGTTCGCAGACCCTGAGCAGACGCGTTTAATTGAAAAGGGACGCCCCGCCTCGATTGGATAGCCCTCAGGGGTCAGTCTAGCCACCCCCGCGTTTCGTTCGCCATAAAAAGAAAATATTTCGCGTGGTCGAATCAATCAACGTAACTAAATGCTCGTCAAAATAAATTTTAAAAAAAAAAAAAAAAAAAAAAAAGATGGAGGCAGGACGTGGACCGTTAACCCCCTTTATTACGCCACGAGTCGAATTCGATTAAAACAAACTTCGCTATAATGAAGCATCACGTTTGAGTCGCGTGACCAACGCCTTCTGGGCCGAAACAAGATGGAAGAATGCTGAGGTGAATTCGTCACGGTGAAGATGGAAAACATTTTAATTCGATAATCAAACAGCTAATTGGCCCACTCGCCACCGAACGCCTTCCTGGAACGCTTAATGCAACGCAATCATCTCCCTCCTCCATCCCCCTCCCGAAGTTTCATTTCCAAAAATTTTTTTCCACCGCCAGATGGCGACTGCGCAAGAAACGTCCGAAAAAATGACGCGAAATAAAAACAAATTGGCGACCCCTTAATGCTTCCCCTTAATACTTGGCCACGCGAGGGGGACGGATTGGTTTGTTTTGCAATGCAAATTTAATTTAGCAAGGCGAACCAGTGTCTTGTCAAAGTAGTAAAAGGGTTCGGTCCCCCAATGACGGACGCCGTGGAGCGTCTTATGTGATGAAATGGGATGCGAAAAACGAGGACATGGGCTGCCAGAGGAAGCGCTAAACATAGCAGACGCACGTGTGCTATGAGACACATTCCGACAACCTCATTACAGCGATCAATTAAGACGACGCCATTTCGCTGACCTAAATATTTCCATGTGTTTATTGAGTCACGAAATGCGCAATTAGTTGGTCAATTCGCGACGTTTTCGCGCAAATTTCGCACTTTTAACGTTAATTCGAGAGTTGTTTTACGTTTTTGTTGTAGGGGGGCCCTCCACACCTGGAGCCTCGAGCTAGGGCGCCGAGCCAAAGACGCGTCAACGCAGGGCACGACGCGGAACGTGACTGAAATGGGCGCCCTGCGAGTGACATGGAAAACATGAGTGGTACACGGGGTGGGGCCCCTTCACTGGCCACTGCTAGAAACACAAACGCCCCGCGTTCGTCTGCGTCTGACAGGAAAGAGAAAAATAAACCTTGGGGTGGGTCAAGGGGGAAAATGTGTAATTTTTTTCGAAAATGACCCCGCTTTCTAGTGTCGAATTGTGGAAATGTATTTCGAGCGGTTGCAAGTTTTTATCTCGGGAGAGAAGGGAGGAGAGAAAAAACTGCGGACGCGGGCGTCTCGACGCCGTTCAATTTGTACGGGTCGCCTTTTTCCCTCGAGCTAATTACACTTCCCCCGTCTTAATTGCCTGCGGGTCGTTGAGTTGGTGACCGGAAGGGGTCAGTGGTGAGGTCACTCAGATGTTTGCCGCCCACAACTGATAATTGTCCTCACCCTCGTGCGCTCTCGTTATAGCAAAAGCGACGCCAACTCGCAACTCCTTTCGCTGATCACTTGCACGAAACGTAATTGAGGGGGCAACGAGTCAAGATTGGAGGTGGTGAGGAGCGGGAGGGAGGTGAAGAAGGCCACTTTAATTATTACCCAACCCCCTCCCACCCGTCCACTCGCGTCCCCTTCCCTTGTTCTGCGTCCACTCGGGTGCCAATTTGGGGGAATGCGCAGTGCGGGTCAAACCCCGATAGTCGATCAATCAACGAATTAGCTGGATAAGACAAGACCGACGCCTAAATCGACACGAACCTCAATTTTTTTTTTTTTGGGTGAAAAATTTGAATTTTTTTTTTTGGTGTGGCCCGAGATAAAAAGCCGCGCTCCCGCGTCCCCAAGTGAGACACTCATTAACATAGATAAAAGTGAGGCTAATTGGATAATTCCAAAATGTCCCCCGACATCCGATAAAAAGCGAGGGAGGTGGGAGGGGGGGTTAAAAAAGATTCTTCAGAACGCACAACACGCAGCAGCGTCTGCATGGGAGATGGGGACGCTGGCTATCCATCAGGAACGCAGTGCGCGCGCGCACCATGGGCTGATTAGTCGCGCGCTGAGGCGAGAGAAGGCGCCTCGACGGAAACAATATATGGGTCATTCCTCTTTTCCCTTCTCATTCCCCCCAATCGCGGTCCCACCCTCTGGAAACGAACAAAAAAAAAGATACATAAAAAAAAATAAAACAATGGGAGGGAGTTTAGATTGGAAACAATACGAGTTTGTGTTATATTTGGTAAGTTGGGGCCCAAAAATCCAAAATAAATGAAAATACATCAAAAAAAGAAAGAGACCGGGAAGCAAAAAAAAAAAAAAAATTTCTTTGCGAGGTGAAGAGACCCCCCACGTTCCATCCGAAACGGAATCCAACGTCATGTCACGAGATTCGTATCGGTTGGGGTGGCGTTCGCGGTTGGCGTCTATCAGTTGGAGGCATCGGCCAAAAAGAAAAGTCGCAACAAGGAAAGCTGTTGTGATCGCGCGCCAAAAGCGGCGCCTGAAAAGAACACACTGCCAAACACTGCGCTCATTGTTTTCCGTTCCATTGGCAGGGCGTTAGAAAAATGTGTGCTCAGAGCAGCAGTGCGGTGGTCACCCGCAAAAACAAGCAGATAAACTATAACCAAGGCCTTGTTGACTCGCTCAATACTCCACAGTCGAGGTGTTGCCTAAGAGTCGGCGACTAGAGTTCGGAATGTGCGCCGGACAACAAAGCGAAATGCCTGCATCTCTAAGGGCGCTTGTCCACTCGATCGATGACGTCATAGAGCTCGGGTGAGCTCTATTTCCAGTACAGCCGTCAACTCTGCATGCCCATACTCATGCACGCCCAGGTCAATCCCGGGTGCACGCAGCCTTTCACTCTAGAACGGAAAACAAATCAACCGCTAATAGATCATGTGTTCATACGGAAGTCTCTAATAGCCAATGCTATTTCTACAATAAATATGCACAATATTTATTTATTTATTTGTCATTTAGTTGGTTTTTTTGGTTTTTTGGGTATCCGCGCATGCGCGCTGTCGTTTTTGTTCTTTTTGAATTCCGCCTGATGCGTCTGCACGAATTAGGCCTAACATGTCTGCGCTTCCCAATCTCCTAATGACGGGTGGGGAGGGAGTCGAGGGCGAGGCGCTTGCGCTGTCGATCATGCGGGGGCGGATCAGTCCAAGCGTGCACACGAGACCTCGCTTCAAGCAAGTCGCTTTTCTCGGCGCTTTCGAGCTTGAGTTCGCTGTAGACGAGTCTGCGTTTTAATTGACGTAGTCGTCACAATTGGCGCCCACCGCGACAAATTCGGCGAATCCACAAAACGCCGACTCCACCCGCGACCCTCCGCTTTCGTTCAATCCACGTCATGTCAACAAATCTGGTTAATTTGGGCTCGCGAGCGTGTGACGGACACCTAAATGCGTTATATTAGTGCAGTGACGCGCCTTAGGAACGTCGTATTAAACACGTCCACGTGCATCTCCGTGGCGACTGGCAAAAGGAACGCGAGTTCTCAATAGAAACCCCCAGCAGCGCTCTAGTCACGACACGTGAAATTGACACCAGGTGGTATAAGCGCCATTTCTAATTAAGCTGTCAGTTTCCGGACACGTCATCGGCACGGTTGCCATGGTAACCGGGCTAGTTGTTTGCCTTTAAAAAGATGTCTGAAAGAGAGAATGGAAAATGTTTTCGGTGGATTTTTATGAGAGAGCGTATTTATTATAGTTCGATTACTTCTACTTGTACATCATATACAACACACGAATATTTTACAAAGGATCATCATCAGGTAATAAATAATTTAAAACATTTACAGGAAGTTGCCATGGAGACACAAATGACAAGATGGCTGCGTCATCATCAAAGTTCGAAACACAAAATGAAAAATAAAAATCGTTCATCTATTTATTTATTTTATTTTATTTTATTTATTTCGAGTGTTTGTTTGTTTGTTAAAATTTTCCCAAATTTTCTCAGCACCAAACAAGAAAATTCGACGAAAATCAAAAAATAAAAACTTGGAACGACACAAACGCACACCACACACGTCACACTATGACGTCACTCCATCTCAAAAAATTATTTACATCGTGAGAGATGATTTCGAAGAAAAATGCAGGAGCAGAGCGCACACAATTGTAAAACAACAGAAATAAAAATCCTTTTTTCTCGACCGGCATCATTTTGCATAAATATTATCACGAAATGCATTCTGGGAGAGAAGATGAACATCACCGGCTCCGTCTTGTCTTTCCTTTCGTTTCCTTTCATCCGCCCACGTGATTCTTAACTCTTTATAAGGGACTAGGAGAAAGACGACAAACTCAGCACTCACTTGTCAGTCGACGTCATTTTCGCGATCGAGTCGGCGGCCATTTGTTCCTGCTGTCTTTCCAACCCGTTCACCATTTTCTCGATGCTCTTAAGTTCGGACGCGGGCGTCGTGAGCGGGGCGCCGGACTCGGCCGGACTCTTCACCGCCATCGACCGCACGGGGGTCACCGGCGACGGGGTCGTATTGAGCCGACTCGACGGCGTGACGGTCTCGAACACCGACCCCGGGCTCTGGACTAAATCGTTCGAGGTCCCGGTGGCGGTCAGCGGTGCCGCGGTGGTCACCATGGTCGTGTTGGTCACCGGCAGCGAGTACGGGGTGAAACGCGGGTGATGCGAATGATGGTGTTTGATGGATCGCGACAGCAGACCCCCGGCCGCACTGGACGGCGACGACGCGGGCGCCGTGGGCCCGGGCGACGAGACGCTGGCGGCGTGCGCGGCTGCGGCGGCGGCGGCCGCCAGCCCCGAGTACCCGGGCGAGAAGAGCGGGTGTCCGGCGGCGAACGCGAACTGCGCGTTGAAGATGAGGTTGTGAGGCGAGACGTTCTGGGCGTGGTGGGCGAGGGGGTGCTGCGAGCCGGCGGTCGACGTGAGCAACGAGAGGGGCAGGGAATGCGAGGAAAGGCCGCCGGCCGCCGACACGCCGGGCATGAAGAGTTGACTGAGGTGAAGTCCAGGGTTGGAGTAGAGCCCGTGCGGGTAGAGATAAGGCAGGAGAGACGGAGAGTGGAGCGCCGACGGACCGATGCCGACCGATGATTGGTGATGGTGAAGAAGTCGAAGCGTGTCCGTGGGCGAGACGCTTCGTCCTCCTTCGCCATCGCTACTGCTCCCGGTCGAGCCTTTGGCACCTGAGTCTGGCCGCGGAAGGAACTTCGACGAGGACCCGTTCACCGATGCCAATTCTCCCGTCGACTCGCTGTTGTTGTTCGCGTCTTCTTGGTTTTCTGCTGGACAAACGAAAACAATAACCAATTTCATTAGTAAAATACACAAATAAATGTAAATAAAGTGTAAAATAAATGTATCGGTTCCGTGGTACATCTCGCGGTACACGAGAAAATCCGAGATCGTCACCAAAAAGCTAAAATCGTGCAAGTTTGCAGGAGATCTCGCAGTTTCTCGTGTACCGCGCAGAGGCGTAGGTTCAAATTTTGGGCCCCCATGCAAAAATATTATTGGGCCCCCTCTTCGATTTTTAGGGGCCCAAAAATTCCAACAAAATATAAAATAAAATAAATTAAATTTTTTTTTCTTTGTATTTTTTAAGATTTGGGTCCCAAAAAAGGCTGCGCAAAGGGCCCCAGACTGTAAATACGCCTTTGGTGTCCCAAAAAAGGCTGCGAGAAGGGCCCCAGACCATAAATATGCCTTTGTGGCCTCAAAATTACCACACAAAAATTTCCCAAAAATAATTTTCGAAAATATATATATTTTTTTTGGAAATTGAAGGGCCCCAAAACCAAGAGGCCTCCATGCACCACATGGGCCTGTGGTATGGTAGCTACGCCCCTGGTACCGCGAGATGTACCGCGATTCTCCGTACCGGTACTGCACCAGTACTGCATTGCTTTGTGTTCGGTCCGAATATACCGTGTACTTGTACCGCGGTACATTTTAAACAGTACCGGTGTACAATAAATAATTTTTTTCACTTTTTATTTATTTTTTTAAATTGGGTCAGTCAATGTGGTTATTCGGAGGTCTGAGTCCAAGTCGAGTGAGGCGTTCGCTTGGCGGACTCCCTCATCGATAATTGGAAGGGCGCGCGTTCGTCCGCTCGAGGTATTAAGGCGGCCCCGCTTTGTAGCCTTTGGCTGGACCTCGGATGCAGCCATGCGCGAATGGACTGCAGACCCCTTCAGAACGCCGGGCACGTCCGTGGCTCCACCCACGAGGGCATCGTGCGCCGAATTCGCGCGTTTACAAGACCCCCGGTGGACGCGCGTCTCCACTCGACCGACCCCACAAGACGCCTCGCTGATCCCCTGCTTCGAGTGGTCTTTGGCCGTTCGGTTTGTCTTTTTACCTTTGTGTTCCGACGTGGGCGACTCGCACCCCTTCGCGTCGCCGGTGCCCACCACGTCCACTTTTTCGTCGTCGTCGGTCGGCGACGCCCGCAGATTGAGCAGATGATGGTGGGAATGAGTCGCGCTCACTTTGTGATGCTCGTCGTGCTGCCTTTGAGCTGCCAATAATGCTTGGCGTCTGAAATTATAATTCAAACTAAAAATAAATAAAAAAAATAAAAATATTTTATTACACTTAAAAATTTGCATTTTTCAACTTTTCCCCCATTTTTTTTTAACCAAAATAAAGAAAAAATCGGAAAAAATCCGGGAAAAAAATCGGAAAAAATCGAATAAACATAAAATTTCATTTTTCAATATTTTCCCCAATTTTTTAACCACAATCGAAAAAAAAAACCGAAAAAATGTCGACAAAAAATCGAAAAAATGTCGACAAAAATCGAAAAAACTTAAAAATTTCATTTTATAACATTTTTTCCAATTTTCTAACTAAAATCGAAAAAAAAACCGACAAAATGTCGACAAAAAATCGAAAAAATTCAACATTTTCCCCATTTTTTAACCAAAATCGACAAAAAAAAATCGAAAAAATGTCGACAAAAAAAATCGAAAATTCATTTTTCAACATTTTCCCCATTTTCTAACCAAATCGAAAAAAAACCGAAAAAAATGTCGACAAAAAAATCGAAAAAACTTAATTTTTCAACATTTCCCCCATTTTCTAACCAAAACCGAAAAAAAAGCCTAAAAAAAAACCTAAAAAATCGGCCACCAGATGGCGAAGCGAGGGGTCGGGAGGTGCGAGGGGTCGGAAAAGAAGATGGTCAGGTGAGTTCAAAGCCCCGAGAGAGTCCCCGAACGGAAGAAACGCCTAACGGGGTCCCATTTTCACGTGTGGTTAGAGCGACTAATCGTCGACTCCATTACCATAACTGCATCAGCACGCGGACCCACGAAGTGGAAGTGACGCAAAAACGCGACCTAATTGGCCGATCGACGGAAAACTCGATCCATCAACCGGAAACGACGAGCCCGACACTTTGTTTCTTAGCAACGCAGCGTCTCATTACAACAAAGTATCTTATTGTATCATCTCCCCACACTCGACCTTATTTCCCCCCACTTCTTTTATCCCTCGACCACCAGGTGACGGGCGCCAAACGACCCCAAAGGAACCGCGCAACGCGATCGGGTCAGGCAGCGAGTGTCTGCTGGTGTCGATGACATCATCAGCTTTGATTTTTTTTCCTTTTTTCATTTTCCTTTCTGCGCAATGGGGCGAAGCCAAAACGACACGACAGGAGATTAAAACTCCTTAACCCCTCGACCCCCATCTTAAATCCCCCACATAAAAAAAAAAAAAATTTCCCTGACCTCGTTTCCCCCGCAGCCATCTTGGGTTAATCGACTCCTTATCCCACACCCCCTCGATTCAAACCCAAACATTTTTTTTCAACCGGGGGTCAAAGTTTGTTTCAATTTCCCTTCCCCACCCCCCCAAAAAAAAAAATTTTTTTTTTTTTTTTTTTTTTTTTTAAATAAATTCTCGTTCTCGAGTTTCTCTCTCGTCAATTATTCTCGCCAGGTGAAGTTCGCGTTCCCATTTCTCCATTTTATTGATATTCTCGTTAGGTTTGATGAACGCATCCGCGCCGCCTGCATCTCCATTACGCCATCTCGCGTGCGTTGCTCTATTTGCACGCGTCTGAATTATTCAGCCAAAATGGCGGCCGAAAACAAAAGAAATAAAAATCCGCAGGTGGCAGCGCCGTTCCCCGGACCTCGATGCCATTGGCCCTCTGGTCATTTATCGCTTAGCCGTTCATCGATCGACCCCGCATCATTTTTTCCCCTGCGCGTTTCTTTTTTTTCCCCAGTTTTCCAGTTTTACTCCTCGACACGATCGCCTCAAGGCGTTGTCGGACGCCATATTGATCCACCCCCGCACAAACTTAAAGGTGTGATGGGTGTGGACGCGAGGGCACCCGCTGTTTGCTCCCCCCGCTCCTCCTTCACCACACACACACCTTGCATTATTGATGACGCTAACACGCACGCCTTCGTTTTCTGCATCTGCGCATGCGCAACACGGACGCCTCCAGCAAATACACACATACAGCAAAGTGGAAAAACGAACGCCTTCTACACCCAACGTGTCAAAGAGGTGGGAAAACATTCAACCGGAAGTGATATTCCATCCAAAACAAACCAAACTCCCCCAAAAAAAAGAACAAGAAAAAAAAAAAAAAATCAATCATCCGCCATTTTTATTTTTTTTTTATTTTTTTTTTTTTTTTAAATATTAGTTAATCCCGCTTACTTTTTTTCCCTTTTCCCAGCTCCAGTGTCTCGAAATCCTTTGGCAAATGGGTTATTATCGATCTTCAATTGAGTTATCTACAAAGAAAACAAAAATAAAAATAAAAAGTTGAAAAAGAAATCAATTAATCAACCGATGTGTAAATAACATAGAGAAACATACAAGGGGCGGCTTCCCTGCATGTACCATAGAATATTTCACAAAAATCCAATTTCGCTACGTTAAAAAATTACGTATTTCGGTATATTTTTTTTTTTGAGTATTTCTGACCACTACCGTAAGCCGGAAGCCATCCCTGCGTGAAAAACGCCACTCGAACGCATGTAAACATCATTTAACACATCATTTAGGGGGGGGGCAGCTCATTTTGTCAAAACAAACTTGTTCCGTCCGCCACCCAAAATGGTTGGAAAAAGGCGCCTCAAAGGGGTGAAAGAGGCGATTACAATTCAATAGGAGCTAATTGGTGTCCCCTCGACCACCAACACCCCACAAAGGGGCGCCAACGACGTCATTTTCCGTCGCCACAGGCAAATTTCAAGGGGCATTTATCCTCCCCAAATGGCCCCTTTAAACTCCACGTCATTTTTCTCGCTCAACGTCCGCCATTTTGGTAATTAGCGGATGCGAGTGAAGTTGGTGTTCCATTTTCTGCTTTCTTCAGACGCCATCATTCTCGCCCGAGGGGGTGGCCGTTTCTCCGCTCGGCCGCCGGGGGGTCGTCGCGCCACGCGCCAATTTCAGCGCCGCGTTCCGTCAGCCGACATTCTAAATTTCAATTTGGTCGCGAAATTGGGAAACGCAACCCCCACCCCCTGCCCTCACACCCCTCGTGTCCCTAAACTTATCGGATTACAACATCAAACGCGAAATGGTTTTTCCCAAAAAAAAAAATCGAAAAATAAAAAAATTTTATTTTTAACAAAAATAAAATTTTTCGGAGATCACGTGACCCGAGCTCATCTAATTGATTAACACTTGGTAGAAAAACGAGGTGTGGGGGTGGGTAAGGACACTGCTGTAAGGGATAATTGATCCATCGAACGTGAGAGGAGGGAAACGCCAGCGTCTGATCGCGTCGCAAAAAGAAATCTTGGCTTTGATCTTTAATTCACGTGGCCGCGTCTCATCCCTTCGTTTCACCTTTTCCTCCGCCTTTGCCTTTTCTTTCTGCGCTGCTCGCAGCTGCTCAACTTTAATACACTCAGTCGGTTTTGAAATTCGAATAAAGTTGATTTGCACGACACTAATTAAACCTTATTGCCACCCTGCCCGAAAATGAGCCATCAAACGTCTCACACGTCATCGCGGTTCGAGTCACTCGACTCATTCCGGAGACTATCAAAATAATTGTGTTCCGCTTTAAAAGTCTAATTAAATCGGATTTAAACAAATTTTTACGACTTTTTACCCAATTTTAGGCAATTTGCTTGCCAGGCCGGAGTTCCCGTCTGCTGGCCGCAGCGAGTCAACCGTTGGCCGCGTGGAAACACAATCACCGTCGGTTAACAATCGAACTTAGCGTGGTGGGTTTGGGGCGTGTGTTTTTGTTTTGATTTGGGTGATTTTTGTGTGGTTTGAAATTAATGGGAATTTCAGGTGGTAAAAATGGAATTAAAAATTGAATACTTTTTCGTTCTGGTAGGCCGTGACGGCGATGAACTCAGTCTCCTTGAAAACGTACGTCCTGAAAGTGCTGTAGGGCAGCTTCAAGATGTCGTTAGCGCGTACCAAATGAAAACGAGGTTGGTACTTGTGCATCGAGTTCAAAATGGTCTAAAGGGAAAATAAAAATACAACCGAACATTAATAAATAAATAAATAAATAAAAATAAATAAATAAATAAATAAATAAATAAATAAATATATAAAAAATTGCTACTTTTCGTCTAAACTTTTGTCTCGCACAAAGTTTTAAACGAAAATCTTGTTCAAAACGGGTTTAAACGACCATTTAAACATTTTTGGATGCGCCGACTGTTTATTGGCCCATTATCTCGGTCAAAGGCTCGTCTAAACACGTTTAAACAAGCGTTTAAACACATTTGAATGCGTCGACTGTTTATTGACCCAATCATTACTTTATTACAGCTGTAAAACAAATACCAAAATTAATTAAACAGAAAATAAAAAACCCAAAAAATCCATAATATTTTTCTGTTTTTATTGATTTTGCTATTTGACAAACGCTTTATATACCACAAAACACACAATTCTTTAATTCCCAACATTTACACCGAAAACAAAACAAAAAAAAAGCATTCTTTAAATTCTCAGCCGCCATTTTCCGTCTCGTTTCCGACGCCAATTCCACTTTCCTTAATAATAATCGTAAAAGAAAAAGGAAAAACAATAAAATCCATTATAATTTACTACGCTGTAGACTTGCCCAACCCTAATTCACAGTTAGCAGGCCTGACTCGGACGTTCTCGACCACCCCCGCACGGGCGTCGGTCACACCTGACTTCTCACCTGTTTAGTTCTCGTTCAAATTGACACTTGCCACTTTAACACGCGATTTATTGCCAACCGCCGCCTGGGGCCCCTCACCTTCTCCATCGCCACGACAAACAACTTAACGTTCCTCTTTTCACCACCCCACACCAAACACCTTAAAAACCCAACCCAACACCCAACTCCAAAAAATAAATAAATAAATAAATACCCCAATCAGGGCCCCTGACACCCAACCCGGGGCCCCAAAACAAAAACAAAACAAAAAATCTCATTTTACTTCCATTGTGAAAATCCTGACCAGGGTCCGGGAATAGAACCCCCTCACCCCCCGAAAAAAAAAATCCTGAAAGGAAACAACCACACCCCGAAGAAGGATGAGATGCTGCAGACCGGAAGTGGCTCCAAAAGCCCCATAACGCTACAATTAATCAGTCGATTTTCCATCCAGCTCGATTCATTGTCTTAACCACCCCCCCGACCGGACCCAAAAAGCCTCCCCGTGTTGGAACCCGTCCCTAGCAAGCCAGCTTCCGGTTCCCCCTTTTTAAGACGAGTCCACTCGCGCCATAAAACGAGGGAGAGGCAAGCGCCGTGATGAGTCTGGATGAGTCTAAATGGATTTTCGTGCGAGGGGCCTCGACTTACAATTGGATCAACCGAGTGTCTTAATGTCGGCGTCGGTTGTCGGGTGCTATGATCCCCCTCCCCCTGGCGCCTGCTGGTGTTGGCGCAAGCGGATCTGGCGCGCTCCTAATAGCATCAACGACTCGGCTGCAGAGCCGAGTCCGATTCCAATTCCCGTCGTCTCTCTCGCGTCTCCCACGCCGCCACCTCCACACCCCGACGCCGCGCCTCCACCTTCGACACCCCGCACCTCTTTTCCCCCTTTCACCCGGCCAGGTAAAACGGTCAGAGAGAAAGAACGCGGGGAGATAAGCATCTCGCCACTACCTCATTTCAATTTCATCGCTTTATGACGTCACTTATTTACCGGACCCGTTCGGACCCCTAGAGATGGGACCAAAGTGGGGGGTTGGGGAACCTCTAGGGAGCAGATGGTGAAATGTCGGAGCTGCGATTGGTCCGAGTTGGTTAAGAGAAGAGTGTCAGGGGGGGTGAAGGGTGGAGGGGATTAATGCTTCACGCCCCCATGGACCCTTGTGTCGGCGTCGTCTCCTCCCGCCCACGCCAACGCGCGCGTTCATAGGTCCAGGTGCGTGAGCTGATTGGTTTTCGGCAGGCGGTAATTGTAGGGGGGCGGGAGAGTCTCTTTGGATTTTTTTTTTAATGTCCGGACTTGAATGGGAAGTGCAAAAATGGGAATAATGGCGTTCGATTTGTTTGTTTGGGGTATATGATCGAGTTGGATTTAATTGCAGTTCGGATTCGCATTTTTCCCTGTTCTACACGAGGAAAGAATTTTTGCCAAGAAAAGAGCAATGAACATAAAACAAACGCACGAGTCCCAACGCGCACACAAGATGATGGATGATGGCGTCTGCTTGCAGGGAGGCCGCCAGCACCTCGAGGGCAAAGCAAACAGACGCCCGGTCGGGCGGAGATCCCTTCGGGGGTTTTTAAGAGAGAAACACAAAACCCCCTCCAAAAAAAAAAAAAAAAAAAAAAAATTATTTTTTTTTTTGATAAAAAAAAATAAAAAATAATAATCTCTATCACGCAACCAATAAGAAATCGCACGTATCTCATTCACACACGCGCCTGCATTTCCATTAAAAAAAGGAAAAGTCTCACACTCGAGATAGGATCGAGCGATGCGACTTACACAGCGCATAATTTGAATTAAACTAGAGTCTCCTAAACCCTATTACACAGGTTACATACATCCCCGTACACATTCCAGGTATAAGAGTCTGTGAGTAACATATACAATTAAGTATAAGATTTTCATCGTAGCCACCAAGGACTACAAACTGATGGACTAGAAACTCAATGCTGAGAGGCGACGTAAAAATACCCAAATTTCACCGCCACGCATAAATAAATTGGCGCTACACCGGGCGCTGGTCATACCGAGGTGGAAAAAAGTGGAGAACAGATGCACCGTGGATCCATTTGACAAATAACAAACAGGGATGTGCGAGGGCGGATCGAGGGTAGGGTGGGTCCGTTTGATGTTGACTCAGGTTTGAGCCTCGAAAGATTTTCCCTTTTTTCTCTCTCCTTTGGTTTTGTTTACCCACCAGATGATAATGGCGGCGCCCTCACTCAATTTCCCATCATGCATGAGCAAACTCTATTAAATCCTTTAATGAAGAGAAGGCGGCAAATTCCCCGCTGCCGATATTGCTCCCGTCACATGGGCACCCGCACCCACTAGAAAATGGCGTCGGGTGCCGGCGGAAACAAAGAGACGCCCGAGAGAGGCGAGGGAGAAGTGAGTAAAGAGGGGCTTGTTAGCAGGTAAACAAGACGTGCCTCTGTCCCGTCTGCTTGTCACCGAGGGATGAACCTCTATAATGAGGGGGTTCTATGGACCTTAAAGAAGATCCCGTATACACCCACCCTTCGTCCAAACACCGGTTCGTGAGCAAGGAGCCAAGGAGCCGGGTGGAGGGAGAAGTGGACTTAAAACCGGCACTTATTCCTATATATATAACGGACAAATGCAAACACAAGTGACGGATATCATGGAAATTGTCGCGGCTTAAAAGCACGGACGGATCTAGGTTTTTCGGGACCTACGGCTTATTGAAGTCCAATGGGGCCCCATCTTTAAATCGGGGTTTAGAATTCATTTTTAATAACATCAAAATCAGAGTTGAAATATATTTATGATAATAATTCAATTTTTGTGGGCCTTTGACGCTTAAAAGCGACGGTTTCTTAGCTTGGACCGCGATTCTACGTTAGCGGCGTATTAACGTCGCAGATATACTAATTGTATGAATAACAAATAAATGATGTTTCCAACGCTAGATCGGCTCTCGGGAAGTGTTCCCTGTTATTATCGCCCGTGTAATCACATTGGATGTTGTTTATTGTGAATGATCGGCTCGAGTATGAAATCGAGGAAGTATCGTTTCTTGTTGTTTTAAAAAAGGAGGAAGTTGTGATTGAATATTTGAAAATGTAGCGTATTGAAATGCGGGAGAAGGAGATCGTTGGAACGACGGTCTTGACTAGTGCTATTGATCGGCCTTGCTCAAATCCCTGGAAATTTGGGGCTGAGAAATTCGGAATGCGCATGTGCACTTTACTATATACACTTCACTTTGGCTGTCTTCTTTTTCCTCTCGTTTCTTTTCTCTTTCTCTTTTACGCCATCAAAATGCAACATTTAAACTTGATTTTGACCTACCTAGACTCTCCTAGCGGCGCGATCTGCGAACAATGTGACTAAATCTGAATTAAACACCGTGTCCCAAACCCCCGTTAAAAATAAGAGATGTAACGAAAATACAGCTTACGGTACTTACGAATCCGTGTTTGTCGGAGATGTTATTGGTAAGTTTGAGTTTATGGAAGGAAACAACCTTCTGCATCCACTGTTCGCCCGTCGACGGCGAATCGGGATGAATGTACATCCTTTTCGGCATCTCTGGATCCGCTTTTCCCGCAACCATCCACCTACTGTTGTGAAATTTGTACCGGCAATCGTCCGCCGCAACTATGTCCATCAACAGTATGTACTTGGCTTTTTTGTCTAGACCCGAGACGCGCACCTTGAAAGCGGGAAACATTCTCCTGCAAAAATATCATAATCGAAAATATTAGAAAAATAAATTATTTTTGTTTGTTACGGCCAAGAAAATGGCCGCTTTTCAATCGATCAATTGTTTCATCTTTATATTGTTTAGTTTCAACACTGATTTGAGATTTTTATCTTTGTTTTTTTTCTTTTTAAAGCGTCGTATCAAATGAGATAAGATGAGATTTGGAAAGGAGGATGCAATTTGTCAATTTACAAACGAGGATTTATGGGATAAAGCGGGAGACGTACGCGGGAAAAAGCCGAACGGACGCGGACCAACGCCGTGCGGTGCCAAATTGGCCGCGCGCCGTCGTCCCGACGTACAAACCACCCGTGCGACACGAAAAAGTCGAGTGTCCATCAAAAGAAACCGCGTTTGGCACAAGTCTTCAAAGTGTTTCTATTTCAGATGAGAGAACAATTCGAAATAAGAGAGATTTTTCGCCTTGTTCTTTTTTACACTTAAAAAAAGAAAGAAAAAACACTCTGGGAGTGTTGAAGGTTGAGAAAAGACGATTGTGTTGACAAGATACAACACAAGGACAAAATGAATAATAAATTTCTAACAAAAAAAATAATAATTTTTTTTTTTTTTTAAATTTACGAAATAAAAATAATTATTTTTCGTTTTCTTTCCATTACCCGCAATGGGAAATGTGTAGTTGGCATTCGGTAACCTATGATTTAAGATAAGTCTCCGATTGATAAATAAATCTCTCGTTATTACGTCTTTCTTCCGCGATTCGCCCGTTTTCGACGTTTCAAATCGTAAATATGCATCAGTTATAAAAATATACAGATGCAAAGATAATTGGTTGTCGAATTAAGTGACAAATTAATTAAAATGAGGGACACTCTTATCACCGAACACGAAGATTTCGAGCCCCATGTTCCGGTGAACCTCACCTGCACAGTCGACGCGACGAAAAGTGGCAGGTGAGAGCGAATAAGCACACGGATAAAAAAAAAAAACGAATTTTTTCAGGAAACATTTAGAAAATTAAATAAAAGAAAGAAAGGGAGAGAAGAAGAAAGAAAGAAAGAAAAAATACAAAATATAGAAAAGTAACTGAAAAATTCGGAGCTCGACACGAGCATCGTTTCTCGGTGACCAAAACTCACGGTATACCCATAACACGACCGAATCGCGGACCTACTAACTAAACGTGCGATAGGAGCGGATTGACGGAACTCGTTCACATATGCAATATACCACAACGACATTGCGCAGTCGCAGGAATCGCACGATAGCGCGTGAATCGCACTCTGAATTTTTTCCCCAAAAAATTCAAAAAAATTGACACAAAAAATAAACAAAAACGAAAACAAAAATCACAAAACACGCAAAATCGTGCAAAAATTGATTTTATCCGCATAAAAACAACCAAAAATAAAAAAAATAAAAAAGAAATAAAAAAAATCTTTACCTTCCCGATTTCGTGATGACCATCTCAGTGCCTAGAACGTGGAACTTCTCCCACAACTCCTTTCCCTCGAGGTTGACTTTGGGATCGTCGACAACACCGTCGTCCTCGGCCTGCAGCGAGCGCAGCGGCCGTAGATGCGCGGCCGCGGCAGCGGCAGCCGACTGATGGGCGAGCACATCCTCGGCCGTAGTGAAAGCGTGGCCGAGCGAGGTGGCGCCGGCACCCGCGAGCTTAGGCAGCAGCGAGGCGGGGTATCCGGCAGCAGCTGCGGCAGCGGCCGCGTGAGGGCCGAGAGCGAGCGCTGCGGCCGGGAAGTAGTGAGGTTGCGTGAGGATGGAGTTCATGCTGAAATCCGTGGGCCGTTGCAGTAGGAATGGATGGTAAGCCATGGCCGGACTCAGCTCCTGCTGCTCGAATCTCATCGAGATAGACGCGAAAACACACACACTCCAACAACACGAACCGGTGGCGATTTACACTTCGAGCAGCGCCGAGCGAGCGTCTCCCGTGCACGTCCCTCGTTCCTCGTCCCTCGTCGTCGCTCCCGTTTTCGGCTCCCGTTTTCGGCTCAACGTTTTTTTCTCGCGTTTGTTTCTTTTAATTTTTTTCGTCGGCCCCTGCGTCGTTCTTCTCAGCGTGGAGTGTTGTCGTTGCACACCCGATGGCGACGAGCAAATTTATGAAGGTGGCGGAGATGTTGCGGCCCTGGCGGCGCTTGGCCCTGGCACCGCCCACGCCTTGACTGACAGTTCCAGGTGCCAAAATGGCTCCCCTCGGCCGGCAACAGCGACACCGGACGGGACGCGAGGTAAGCAAAACGCACTGACTCTCACTCGCCTCGTTTCTTCTTTTCCACACGCGTCCACGGCGAGACGAACGGGCTCGGACACCCGGCGGGAGATGGAGGTGCTAGCAGACGCCGATTCGCACGTGCGCAGTCGACGGACGACGACTCGGAGTGGTGCGCGGGAGGGGGGGCCCACGTCGAGTGGAGGCTCATCGAACAACGCGCGCGTCCCAACACGACGAGGCGCCCTTGCCACATCCAAAGTGATTAGCCCCTCGCGCATTGGCGCGATGACGTCACCCGCATAAACGCGGTTGGCGCCAGAGCGCGTGACGTGGGCGCCGACGAGCAGCGCCCCCTGCGGCGAACGTCACGCCACGCGCAAAAAGAGAGGCAGGGAGGAGGGAGGATCAACGCGGCAACCGGCAACCGGCGGGAGGAGGGAGACGCCGCGTGGTGGCGCCAGAGCCCGGGAACGCGCATTCGAGTCCAACAGCGAACGCCACGCCACTCCGCCTCCCGCGCACAACCGGTGCCGTGCGCCGTGTGCCGTGCGCCGGTCCGCTTCTTCCTCCCCGCACCGACCCTACGTCCAAGGTGAGACGGTTTGTTTACATTTTCCAAAATCTCTCTTTTTAAAACACACAAACACGACGAGTGACCGGAAGTGGGCAGCTCAGACAGATGGGGGTACGGGTCGTGCGTCACGTGCGCTCGCTAATTGAAGTCTCATTTGAAGAATGATCAACAAGCATCGCCTCGAGCACGGTGTCAAAGTCTCGTGGGACCGAGGGAATGAAAAGGGGGCACCAAAGAGGCGCCACTTGACCACCCAAAGCACATTAAAACGGGACCTCATCACATTCCTCATCCCCAGGTGCAAATTGCACCCCTAAGGTATCCCTCGCATCAGTTAAACAAATCTTTATTTCTTCTTAACTTCATTTTCTGAGTGTCCAAAGTGAGAAAGTTTCGACTTTGAACCGGTCAAGTGTCCGGTATAAAGAGAAACGAGGGGAAGATAGAATGGTGTCAACTCGACGATAGCGCAACGGCGTCTCCATGGCGACAAGGGGCGGAGCTTGGAGCGTCTTTATGCGCGTTCAGGGGCAGCGACAATCATCGCGCCATTGGCTGCACATACGAGAGCGGAGAGGCGCCGGAGATGCAGCCGAGCGAAGCGTCGAGCGATGGACGAAAAATAGGCGGAGCTACGCCACCATTAATAAACCGCCGTCGACTGAGCCAATGATGAAAAACAGCCGATTGCACTTCATAAAAATGCACCAACTAATGACAAATTCGAATTTATTCAAACGACCAAGTGTAAAATTGTCAAAAAAAAATTAAAACACACAAAACAGAAAACGTTTTTCTCATTTTTGACCATTTATTACGTAAAAAAACATAGCAAAATACATGGAAAACATGACCAAAACTACACCAAAATCTTTTATTAATCTATATACTTAATCGTGCGGAGTTTGTCCGTCTGTCACGATTCTATCTCCTCCGAAACCGCCGGACGGATTTCGAATCCGAAAAGTGCATTCGATAGCCCTCGAAAAAAAATTCGGTGTAGGCTACTTTTGGTAATCTTAAAAAAACGCGCTTGCTAGTTCCATTTAATTTCCGATATTTTATTACGTAAAAACAATTCCGTGCGTGGAATTTGTTGACATGTCGTTCGAAGCGAGTTGTTTGCACGCCGTGTTCAATGAATAGCGCCTTTGACGACAAAAATGGCGGCTATTCGTCGTTAAGTAATCCAGTGGACTCGCAAAGTAAATTGAAAAGAGGGGGGCTTAAGGGAGCCCCGACATTCGGAGTAGGAGGTGAAAGAGACGCCCTACCACCGCCCCCTATTCAAACACCCACACCCCCATCCCTGTAACGACACAAGAGAAACGCTTTTCAAAGACCAATTCACCGACCCCACCTCGCACGACCCGGCTCCAACCCCCTCTTTCGTCTTCCCCCTTACCGTCGGACAACAAATTCGCCTCGCGCAACTCAAGGTAAGACCGAGACATTCCTCTTCGAACGCGCGCGTTTTTTCGGCGTGGGGGCCGCGAAACGGGATGAGGGAAAGGAGGGCGAGATGGAGATGGCAAACGACAAGGTTCTGCTAATGAGCGCCAAATAACAGACCTCGTTGTCTTTATCGCCGCCCTCATCAGACCAAAGGGCCCCCGAGCCCCCCACGCTGAACGCCATCCCACGACCACACAGACGCGCGGCTTTATTTCGCAGCCTACGCTTTTTCAATATCTTCATTTGCTCGAAAAGATAAAAACAGCGATTGTTTGTTTAGTTGGTGCGATTTCCGTGCCGGGACCAACTTTGACGTAATGTTTGTTGGGATGAAATTTCTGCGAATTAATTTTGATTTTTAGATGTAAACACTGGGCATGAGCCGAAAGTGTATTTTTGTTTATTTGCGGGTAAATATTGGATGTTTTTGAAGGTTTTTCGCATTTTTCTGACGCTTTTTACACCGTTTAGTGCTGTTAAGTTATCGGCACGTTGTTATTATGTTCTTGAATGATATATGAGACAAGTATAATGCGCTGTAACGCGAGTTAATTGAAAAAAAAATCACGTTTTAGTATCATTTCGCTTGGAAAGGAATTATTTTCGAATTTAAAAGTTTTAAATGTTGTGTCGATAATCAAAGGGAGTAATGGTGGTTTAGCTGTTTATGTTGTCTGCAAATATCCAGACCGCAAAACACGAGAAACAATCAAGAGACAACGACGAATCGTTGAAACTCGAGCACAGACACCAGATGCGAGTTCGTGCGAGCCCGACTGGTCAAACCATTTCCCCCTCTAAAATGACTCGGCCTCCGCCATTACGCGTTTCCACGACAACATCACCAATCAATTAATTCCTCGCCAATTCCCCACCTAGTTTTCAAGCATTTTCACGCACGAATTCCAACTTTTCTCTCATTTTCCACAAAAAAAATTCCAAAAAAAAAAAATAATTCCAAAAAAAAAAATAAAAAAATTCAAGTGCCGTTCCAAACACAACATTTAATTGTCCAAAACGACACGTTTCGTCTCGTCACGACGCAGTTGGCGCACGACGTGCAATCGAAAACGCCACTGTACCATCCCTACTCGCTCGTCCCCCTTCCCTTCTCTCTCTTTATATTTTATTATATTTTTTTTCCTCTTATTTCGGTGGCATGCTCGAGTGGAACATTCGTAGGTCGTCATGACGACGAACGTTTGTCGCACAAACAGCGGCTTCGTCTTCTCTTTTGGCGCGCGATTCCACACGCTCGAGGTGACTCGCCCATGACGCCACGAGCGAACGCGGCGAGAGCCAATCTGCGTCGCCTGCTCTCGATTCATTTGCCTCGTCCATTTGCCAAAAGTTGAAAAGAAAGAGTGAGACCAGTTCGTTCTAGCGAGGTCCGATCGATACTCAGACGAATGCCGGCTTTTAATACGCCTTCACAAGAACGCGCGTCTGCTCTTTGACATTTCCTGTCTTTCAACGCGCAAAAGACGGGCAGAGGAAGAAAGGAGAGGCGGGTACACAGACCTCATCGTATCCCGCGACTGCGCAACCGACTTCAACACCCCTTTACACACCGACCACGGCAATAAAAGCACACATCTTCATTCCACTCTTCACTAGGAGCATTGAAAAAAAAATATCTTGTTTTCACCCTCGTAGTGCAACAAAAATAGCACGTCTTAAGAATGTGCCACCAGTTTCAATTCCGTGTTAATCTATTAGCCGTTACATTCAAAAATGCAGTGGTGTAGCAATCGGGGGTGCAGCGCATGCGGTTGACCCGGGCCCGCGAGCCTAGGGGGCCCGTGGAGGATGGAAATAGCAACTACCGCAGACGTTCCTAAACTGTGATAGGTGTATCGGTACCGGTATGCGAATGGCGGGCTAGCGGTACGCGATAAGTGATGAATTAATAATGAAAATAATATTTTGCGTCATATCCGACCAGTTTCCCAAAAATATTGACCTACTGGTACACAATCTTAAAAAGATTGGGAACCTCTGAAAGCTTTTATTCCAAATCGCTGCTCTCGGCCGCGACAACTATTCGATGTTACCGTTTTGCATTTGTTCCGTTCGTTCTACGTCTAGATCTCAAAACAAACGTAGAATGAATGGAACGACTGTAAAATGGACGTAGAACGAATAGGACGACGAATAAAATCTTCTATTCAAATGCGTATCACATCTAGTTTGATTAAAATACACTCAATCCTTGCTTTACGGCCTAGATAGGTTCCGGAAAAGTTGGCTGTAAAGCAAAATGCTGTATAACGAATCAAGGGCAATTCTTCCTAATTCGTTATAAAATTTCCCGATTTTTGGCCTTATATCGAAAATATTAGGCCGTAAATCCAAATTTAGCCATAATGGCACAAGGCCGTTATAACGAAACGCCGTATAAAGAGCAGCCGTTTAACGAGGGTTGAGTGTACTTAGTTTTTAAATGAGAAATAAAATACGCCGTAAAATGAGCGTCTAGAACGTATAACGTTAGTTCTACCCTCACTTCTGTTCATTTTCGCCCTCGATTAACAGCCGTGGCTCTTAATCATGGTATACATCTTGCCAAGTACCGAAAATCCTAGCTACGGGCCTACGGCTCTAATCAGGGGCGGATCTAGGTTTTTCGAAACCTAGGACAAGGAATCCTTAAATTGGGGTTTAAAATTCATTATGATGATAATATTAACATTAACTATTTTTTACTACACAATAAGTGCTCATCGTTAATGAAAAAGCATTAAAAAATTATGACAATAATTCAATTTTTGTGGGCCCCTGACACTTAAGCCCTATTAGCCCCCATGTAGATCTGCCCCTGCAAAAATGCCAACTCGTGTTAACAGGTAGTGCTAAATCTTTATCGAAAACTCTTGCAAAATTAACACTAATTGAAGCAACCAAAACTGAATAAATAGATGGTCGTTGGTTGTTGTTTGAATTCGAGTTTCGAGGATTTTTCTCCTCAAACGCGGGGCCACATTCCCACAAGTTCTCAGAAGCACAACTGGCGTCCGTATTAATTTCCTGGCGTATCGGCCGCCCGCTGGGGACTCATTGTGGTTACCCCATTGACCACGGACCCAGACGCGACCCCCGAGTCACGGGGAAGCGCATCTGCCACGAGACGTCCACAAAGGGGTGTGCATAGGAGAACGCGGGCACAAAACGCTCGAGGATGACGAAGAGTTAAGGGTAGGGGATGTCATCCGCCCCCGCCATGCTCGCAGCGACCCCTGACGATGGCCGGGGGAAATCATTTTCGGCTCACTGAACCTGTGACAGCAACGTCTCCACCCTCAAAGGGAAATGGCGTCTCGTGTTGCGTCGAGGGGGGGGCCGTCGAGGTTTGCGTACGTGCACGAGCCTTTTTGGATCGATGGGGTCTCGATACGGGGTCTACACCAATGATCTCCGACACGACACGCGGTCAGCGAACTCGAGGTGGCCAAATTCGCAACAAAGCGACCGGTCAGTTGCCCGAATTTCTCATCTTTCCATCAGCATTCAATGCGAACAGTGTTGCTTTTTCGTCTTGTATCATTTATTTTTTTATTTATATTTTTAAAAAAATAAAAATAAAAATGAAAAAAGAGCCGGTGAAGATCAAAGAAAGGCGTAAATCGCGCGCGTTCGTAGATTCCTCCCACGTGACGAGCCAATTCTTTATTGGTTGGGCGGCGAACGCATTTTAATCAATTTCTTCGTCTTTATATCAACAACATCCGTTTAAAAATAATATTGACAAAAATTTTAAAACCAAACAAAAGAATTTACAATTTTTCTAATAATAAATAATAATAAGAAATAAATGAAATGTTGAATACGATTTTCGTCAATTGCGAAGTTTGACGAATGAATCGTTGAGTAGCCAACGTGCAATTAAAGCGCGTTCTCCCCCTCACCTGCGTTTCTGTCGCCGCAACGCCAATCGGCATCACGCAACTCTCATCACCTTCTTTTTGTCCCCATAAATCGGGGCGCATTCACCTGTCCACCCCCGCCTGCGATTTGTTCGCCTTATCGAGCAGTGCGCGCGCTAATTTTTTCCCCGAGCCCCGACTTGACAGGTTTATAGGAACGCGCACGCAGCCACGTGGGCGTGGCACGGCCATCAATTATTGCGCCAACAAACTCGCTTCAACTACCAGCGCCCAATTAATAACGCAAACAAATTAATTCGCGCAAAATTCCACAGCAAAACTCGCATCACTCGCGACTCGCAAACGCACCCCGTGACACAAACCGTCATTATTCCCCAATTATGCAAATACGAGCAAACGACGCGCGTCTTGTTTACCACATCCCCGTCCTCATCGCACACACTTCAAACGCCGCGTCGCTCGACAACGTCAATTAGCTCCCGGTAATGGCCGAACATTGCTTCCGACAAAAATGCAACCCAAAAGACGTCGTCCACGCACTCCCGTAGGCGCCACCTTGCTACGATCGTGTGGTGCAGCCGCACAGGGCACCAACGCTTATTTCACCGACCCGGATCGTAGTTTTTCAAATGCTTCGTCATGTGGAGGTCCCCAGTCAATTTTTCAACGCAATAAACAACGGGGCACCAGAGGCGTAGCTTCAAATTTTGGGCCCCCATGCAAAAATATTATTGGGCCCCCTCTTCGATTTTTAGGGGCCCAAAAATTCCAACAAAATATAAAATAAAATAAATTAAATTTTTTTTTCTTTGTATTTTTTAAGATTTGGGTCCCAAAAAAGGCTGCGCAAAGGGCCCCAGACTGTAAATACGCCTTTGGGATCCTAAAAAGGCTGCGAGAAGGGCCCCAGAACATAAATACGCCTTTGTGGCCCCAAAATTACAACACAAAAATTTCCCAAAAATAATTTTCGAAAATATATATACATATTTTTTGATATTGAAGGGCCCCCAAAACTAAGGGGCCCCATGCACCGCATGGGCCTGCGGTATGGTAGCTACGCCCCTGCGAGGCACACAAAAATAATTGCAGACCTGGTCACCTTGTTTTCTGTGTCGGAAAACCAAGCAGGGGCCCAGGAAAATTGTGTTTTACGGGGCCCCGGTCGGCTGCACGAATCGCCCGCCAAAAGGGACCACGAGAGGAATGATGGTCGGGGAATGAGAATAAGGATTAGGGAGACAAAACGCGGGATGGGAGGTGGACGTTTGATTTGTGGCCCTTCCACGTGTCCATGACGTAGCGCGAGGGTGCCACGACGGATGCTGCTGGCGGCTAATTCCGTGGCTGGCCGCCCGCCGGCGCTGCTCCGAGGGGGCGGCGGAAACTCAACGAGGGACTTTTACGTCACCGGATGTAGGTGGTGGATCTCCTCGCGAGCACCCGTGATGGATGCCGGAAGTCCGGAATCTAACGATGGCGGCGAAAACCCGCCAAGCGGCTGCTGGTGCTGCACTCACGTGACGCGAAAAAATAAAAACGCGCGATTTAATTTTCATGCGAATCTCCGCCAGGGGGAGACGACTGGTGCCTGTGTTTCCGAGTTGCGGGTAACGCCAATGACACGCGCCACAAGAGAAAAGATTGAAAAGGGACGAGAAAAATTGGTTGACTCAGCGTTCCCGGGCGCAAGTTGCACGAGACGAGACGAGATGGGGAGGTGGGGTGGCGAGTGGTGAGTGGTGAAGGGGACCGGGGGAACGGCAACTACAACTAAACAAAATAAGTTATTTATCAATTTGTTAAACGAGGGGGTATCCGCCATGTTGGCGTGCAAACGAGTGGCTTATCAGGGAAAAGGAGGAGGGGAAGGAAGGGACAGCGAACTGCATATCCCGAGGGCCAAATCCTGAAATGATGAGGAATCGCAGCCTCGAGGACCCCAAAAACAATTCCCCCGGCCCCGGCGCCACCGTCGCCCCCGACTGACTGATGGCCTTCGACGGGGGCCCTCGTTATGCCAAATTCGGCGCTCGCCGCGCGTCCGGGAACGTGAAAACGCGTTCGACGAATCGCCGTCGATGTTGCACGATCCCTTCGACGGTTTCCAGCGACTGTTTCACTCGTGGAACTTCCCCTAAACAATTTCAATTCAATTTCGAATTTCGTTTTAATGAGAGTTCTCTACCTGGACCACCTGTGGTGGCGCGTCTCGAGGGTCTATATTTTATTTTATATATTTTTTTTTTGAGGGGGAGAGCGAGAGAGGGGCTCATCAACAATCCCGGAATAAGCAGTTGACAAGTTTACGCGTCTCGAGAAAAAAAAGTTGCCATGGAAACAAGGAAAGATGACTCGGAGGACTTGTCATCGCCCGAGTCGAGGCCCCGTGAGAGTTGAGATTGCGATTGGGAGCGGGGAGGAGACGGGGGAGGCAAAAGATACACGAAAACAAAACGACAACGAGGTGTCTCCATCTTTGTAGACGCTCTAAATTGAGCAATTTCGAGTGGCAATTAAACTCGCATTCCTCAGTGTCCCCGCCCCCAACTGGGGTTGCAAAGAACACCTCCGGCGCACCTGGCGCCACTTTTGTGTACATTCCTTTTGCGCTAACAACCTCAAAAAAGATTCAATAATAAGAAAAACCAGATAAATTAGACTCGAAAAACCGAAGCCACGTGACCATAAATTTTCCGTTTTAAACATTTCATCGCCTGTCAAAGCCCCCAGCCCCTCGCCCCTCAGAAAAAAAACCGCAAATAAAAAACAAACCAATCGGTCACACATGTGCCGACTCAGCGTCCAACAACTTCCCTGTTTATCGAGTGGTCATCTCGTATCGTGTGACAAACACTGTGACGTCATCCCTGTCCATCTGGGAAGAAGACCGGGGGTGTGGGGGAAGCAAATGACCAGTGGTCAGTTTGTCGCCGTCGTGTCGGGAGCCATGGCCGAAGACCCCGCTGGGCAGAGAAGCCGACGCCCTAATGCGCTACGGGGGAGGAGGGGGCAGCTGCGTCTATAAATCTCCCCTCGAGGGAAGAAGTAGTTGAGGGGATGAGAGAATCACGAAAGAGAGAGAGAGACGCTCCAATGCAACAGCTACCAGAGGGTCGTTTGAGCAAACGGGTGGACAAAAGGGGTCATGGGTCAGAGGACACGGATCCGGCATTGACCTCGTTGCAAGGTGACGCGAGTAACGGGAAATATTTGAAATTAATCTCGATGAGTGATGCGAATAAAGACGGTTTCGAGATGTGGGTGGGGAAAAGTGACCAATCCATTGATTGCACTCAATCCGCCTCTCCCCTGGTCACTAAATATTTCACCCAGCACAAAACACAGAACACACGGCATCACGCAATCGTCTTGCGCCCGTATCACTCACTCCCCGACCTTTCGCGCAGGGCCCGAGAAAAAATTATTAGTGGGGCCCAGGGCTTATTGAAGTCCAATGGGGCCCCATTTTTAAATTGGGATTTAAAATTCATTTTTAATAACATCAAAATCAGAGTTGAAATATATATTAATTCAATTTTTGCGGGCCCTTGGCACTTGGGGGCCCGGGGCCCAAGCTCTATTAGCCCCTATGTAGATTCGCCCCTGGTGGGGCCCCAAAATATTTCCAAATATTTGCAGTGCGGGGGCCCTTTGAGCTCCGGGCCTCGGTTTGGGCCCCGAAAGCCGGTGTCTGAGGTTCGCGGCTCCTCGAAAAGGTGCTAATAAATTTGTGCCCCTTGCTCGTGTTTCCTGCCAATCGGACGGGTACGAAGAGGGAATTGAATCGGGGGGTGTATATGAGGGGTGGTGTTGGGTCAGCGAACAAAGAACACGAGAACTAGCACTTTACAGCGTCAAAAGGATCTGTCACGACAAAACGCCACGTGCGAAACCGATACAATGAAACGCAGCACGCGTCCCATTGTAGGCAAAAGGGGAAACGGAAACAGCCTCATTATAACGACAAACGTTAGACATTTGTCAAGTAACGTTCGAGGGCCCACCGTGAGTAAATCAAAGGATTGGCCAGCAAATGCCCCAAATCGAGTGATAAAACGACAACGACAGACGCGCGCGTTGCGTCGCTCCTCTCCCCAAGCCAGCAGCAGCGGCTATCCACACGGGGGTCTCGAAAGAACAATGAAGATAAAGGGCATTCATTAAGACGGGGAACGCTGATAAAAATTCGATCGCAGTGACGAAATTACGACTCATCTGCACAACATCGGACGCAACAATTTTACTCATTCCCCCGCCCATGCGATCAAAGTGACCACTTCGTGCAAAACGCCACCTGGACACTCGTTCCATCATTCCCCAGTGACCCTCGCGCGAGCGCTTTTCTCAATCGATTCTTGTAATTACGTCAATCAAATTCCACTAAGATTTAAACGCGGGGAAAAAAAATTAATCATTTTATCATTTTTTTTTTTACCTCATAATTATTAATAATAATAATAAAGAAATTACAATAGAAAAATTGTTACGAGTGAAAACAAAAATGAAAAACATCATCATCAAAGTGTCATCAAATTCAACTTAATCAACCGTCATTACGTAAAAAATTAACTCGCAGTTTCCTCCTCGGGTTAGTTAAGTGGAATCCTACGAATCCACTCCCATACACTTCCGGTTGGGAGCCTAATTAGAAATATAAAAAAAAAAAACCACAATAATTCAATTTAATAATCAAATTCAATTAAATATTGTGCAGGAAAAAAAAATGTGTAGAGAATGAAATCAGTAGCGGAACAAGCGAGTCATGCAGTTTTTCCTTGTGTAAACAACAATTTAAAACAGCACTTAAGCTCCAAATGGAAGGAAAGCGTCATAGGTCCAAGGAAAACATAAAAACCATCGATTTGTATCGAATAAAACACAATTTTTACGTTATACAGTGGAACCTTGTATAACGAGCATAATTCGTTCCAGAGTATTGCTCTTAATGCGAAACACTCGCTAAGCGAGTCATTTTTAAAACATTTTTATCGCTCGTTATGCGAATTACTTGTTGTGCGAGGTTCCACTGTATTTCCATTTATGTCACTCAAATCGATAATTTCAATGGATTAGGTTAGAAAGGGAGTGTGCAAATTGCATTTAGCGAAAATTCTCGCCCAAATCGCATTAATAGAAGCGAGTAAACACGAAACCAAGGACTCAAAGGATTGGTATAGATAGAGCAAAGCCAAAAGCAGCGACTCAGTCTCATCTTGTTGACTGATGCAAGCGAGCTGAGCCCGTTAATCGAATCGTGCGAGCAGACACAGAGAGGCAACGTACCTTTGGGTTTGTTTTATGACGAGCTGGGGGAGCCATTGTCGGCTGGAAACACCAAAACGTGTTCCATACTGTGTGGTGGAGAGGCTCGCGCGTCAAATGCTTGACCCATGGATCCAGAGTGCGAGCTGCTTGAACTCAACTCTTCCATGCTGCCTTGGAATTCTGCAATTTTTATATTTGTTTTTATTTTATTTTATGTTTTTGTATATAGAAATTGGGAGGAAAAATGAAGGGGAATGGAAGTTGTCATGTTATGAACGCCAACTGTCACCGGAATAAGGGAGAAAAAAATCACAAATAAATGGATCGGTCGAGCATCTTTTGTCACAAACCAATTAAATTGCATCTCCCTCTTGAAATCCATTGTGCGTCTGTCCGTCGCTTTGACGGGGACCCCCACTACAAGTGGACATGAAGGGACGCCAATACGACAGAAATGTCTTCCAATTCCGACTAAAAACCCATCAAATTTAAAAAATAAAAAAAAAATTATAGCAAAATAAATAAATTTAAAAAATTTAAAAAAATTCAATTGCTTTATTATATGATGAGTTTAAGGAGCCAATAAACAAACAAGAAATAAAAGTTTTAATTTTTTTTTTCTCTGTAATAAACAAATAAAGTTTTTTTTAAAAAAAAAATGGTGGAGGAACCGTGAAAAATGTCGCACAAAATGCTGAGCACGATGCGAGTAAAAACGCGACGTTAATCTTCCCTTTGATCATACAAAAAGATTAAAAAAAATATATAAAAAATAAAAAATTCACCTCACGAACCGTGAATATTTAGACACACATCCCAAAAAAACTTACCCCGTATATAAATATATTTTTAATTTATTAAAAAATGCTCATTCGCTGTTAACAAGCTGCCAGCGCGCATGTTCTAACAGATCGCAACACAGGTATAGCGTGAGATGAACTAATGATGTCTCCAAGCTGAAAACGAGGCCAAACAGGAGGTGGGTTCCTCCAACCCACACTTACTCCACCAGATGTATGACGTTTTTCCTTCCTTAAAATAATTCCCAAACACAAAAAAAAAAAAATTTTTAACCCTAAGATAATTTTTTATTATATTGAAATTTCCCACACAGATGAATTACGGGAGTGATTACAGGAAACCCAACTAATAATACTCGCGCATGCGCACGCCTGGCTGGGCCCAATTGACCCGGAAGTTGGTTGCTGCCTACTAATCAACTAAGATACAAACAAAACGCAACTTTTCTTTCGACAGTACCAGGAAACTGGAAGCACAACAAACGAGGATATTTGGTCAACGTCAACCTGTCATACAAAAGACTGAGGGCAATCAGGTCCTGCGTCCAAGCGTGGCCCTGTCTCCTCCTCCCACGCAACCGTCAATTATTGTATTATCAATCGAGTGCAACGGGGAAAATTTTATTTTTTTTATTTGTGTGTGCGCGGCCATTTTGGGTTTTGAGGGCAAAACTCACATGTGGCTGATGGTGCAGTTCATGCGTGGACGTGTTGACGAAGGGCCGATGACAGAGTTCGAGACACGGAACATTAACAGGGACTCGTGGTAATTGGACGCAGGACCTAAGACGCCGACAAAGACGCTCGGAAAGGGAGAAAACGCCTCTCTTCATCACTAACCTATCACCCCTGAGCTGGGATTTTTTTTGGGGGTTTAATAAATGTTTTTTAGAATTTTTTTGATGGTAAAAATGTTGGGTTTTGATTGTTTTGAATTAAGTTGTGTGTGTGAATAATGGAAAGGAAATTGATTGGGAAATTTTCTTAGGGAAAACTGAATTTTTAAAATATTTTTATGAGAAAAATCCAAAATTTCAGTTATTTTTATAAGAAAAATCCAAAATTTCAGTTATTTTTATAAGAAAAATCCAAAATTTCAGTTATTTTTATAAGAAAAATCCAAAATTTCAGATATTTTTATTAAAAAAATCCAAAATGTCAGATTTTTATAAGAAAAATTCAAAATTTCAGATTTTTATAAGAAAAATCCAAAATTTCAGATAATTTTATTAAAAAAATTCAAAATTTCAGAATTTTTATAAGAAAAATCCAAAATTTCAGATATTTTAATAAGAAAAATCCAAAATTTCAGATATTTTAATAATAAAAATCCAAAATTTCAGATATTTTAATAAAAAAATCCAAATTTTCAGATATTTTATGAGATGAATCCAAATTTTCCTCATAAAAACCAAAAACTCAACAAATTTCTGTAACAAAAACCAAAAACTCAACAAACTCCTCACACAAAACCCAAAACCCAACAAACTCCTCACACAAAACCCAAAAACCCAACAAATTCCTCTCATAACCCCCAAAAACCTCCCAAACCACCCAAACTTTTCAATCCCCCACATTCCCTCCCAAACCCACCCCCAAAACCAAAAAAACCTCCAAATCCCCTCATCTAAACCCAAACTTCTCCAACCCCCTTAAAAAAAAAAACCCAAAAAAAGATTTAAATCCACACAAATTTGCCTCCCCAAGACGTCCCCAACCGATCCATCAACCCAAGCAATCCTCCTCCGCAACCACGCCCAACCCGCTCTTATGACTCAAAAGAAATTCACCCGAATCAATGCGCCAACAGCAAACCCTATTTCAATAAGACCAGAACCAAAAATTTGCATAAAACACGCGCCTCAATCACAAAGAAAAGGGTGCGAACATGGAGAAGGAGGATGACCTCATCCCGCGACTCGGCACTCGCGACAAATTAACCCCAGAACCAAAATACATTAGAGAAGAGAAAACCATCGAATAAAATCCCCAACGAAAACCGCCACTTTTTAATGGAGTAAAACGACACCAACATCCAAAACGGACCCCAGGTGGACCCCCGACTCGACCTCGCAGCAACCCGCCCAACATTTGCATACAAACCGAGCGGCGAGTGAGGAATTTGCAGAAATTTCTTCCCAACCTCAGACAAGTGTAAAATGAGATTATACCCCGAAAGGGGGGGTTCGGCAGAAGGGATGTGTTATTGGCGGAACCACGCGGAACCCCATGCCATGTACGAGCAGCGACGCATTGTGGGGGCGGGTAGCAATAGGGCTACGCGTGGGTAGGGGTGTCAATCAAATGGCAACGCACACCCATCAAGAGGAAAAAGGGGGAGAAGAGATGGACTAGCGATCGCCATCACCGAGACATTTATTCGCAACCCCTCGGCCCCTCCATTCGCCATCTATCAGCACGGAAAAGATGCTTAGGCGTCTGCGTCTCTTTCGCTGCGCCACGATATCATCTCCATGCACGAGGTCATTTCGTTTTTCCAACTTGCGTCTGATTGACCAACGCGTCCCTCGTATTTCACCTTTAAGCTTCACTCTACCCCCGTCATTCATTTTTATTACAATTTTTTTTTTTTTTTTTGGGAAAAATAAAATAAAATTCATGCATGCCGGGTTTTATTTTTATTAGGTTTTTATTATATTCGGCTGTAAATAATCATGAAATTTCAGCCAATTGGATGAGATGTTTATTTTGGTTTTTATTTGAAGGGATTTTTTTTTTTTTTTTTTTTTTTGGGGGGGATGGGTGAGTTATCATGGGTCTGCGCATGCGTGTTGGGCGGGGGTGTAGATCCCGTTCGGATCGGCACCCTAAAACTGATGATTCGCTTTCCCGAGTCTGTCACTGACCACAAGAGTGACCGCAACAGCGTTTCTTCCAAATCCCTCTTTCCACCCACACACATCCATCCTCGTCACGAAACCAAGGGCGGATTAGGAATCGAGAGGGATAACGTATGGAGAAAGGGAGAGGCAGAAAAAAAATGCAATGGAGTCGGTCATTGAGTTGCGTGCAGGGGCGGATTTAGGCCTAGGCGCAAAAGGCACACACTTAAGGCCGCAGATTTTGAAGGGTCGACACAAATTGTAGAAAAAAAAAAAATTTTATTCTCAAAAGTAATGTTAAATGTATATGTATTCGGGGCCCCAAAAAAAGGGTAAGACTATTCTTCCCGATCTCGGTCTCGTACATCTCGGTTCATTTTTGAGTCTAGGAATCTCGGTATCGGCAAAACGAGATTCCATTTTCTTGAATTTATTTGAAATTTTCTCGAATTTTCTCGAATTTTTCTCGAATTTTCCTCAAATTTTCTGAAATTTTTTCAAATTTTTTCAAACTTTCAAAAAATAAATCGCTTGCACAATCAATCATTTTCTCAAAAATCTCGTTTTTTATCGGTCTCGTACAAGATCTCGTCTCGGAAAACCAAGATTTTAAAACGAACGAGATCCCAAAAGTATACCACCGTCTCTGGGGCCCCTAAGTCACACTATGTCTAACAGGGGCCCTCCACTCTCAAATTCCAAAGAAAATTACATCATTTTTCAACAAAAAAAAATAATAATTCTTTTTTGTAAATTTTGGGGCCCCACTAATAACCTTTTCCCAAGGCCCCCCTGTAACATAAACTCGCCTCCGGTTGCGTGACTACTCCAACTCACATTTCTGCTTCTGGACCCCATTTAACCCACATCCCAGAAATTTTTCCCAAACATAATTCCATTTTTCACTTCCAAGAAACCAAAAAAAAAAAACCCAAAAAAATCAACCAACGTCTTTGTGAGCGCCGTAATTCACATTTCTCCACAACGTCACACACAAGAATTCAAAACTCAAGGAATTCGATCGCGTATGTGTGCGTTCGAGGGGCAGGGTGAACCGGGAAGGAAGTGCAAAAAGAACCCCGAAAGAGCAAAACAAACGCGCGAGCGCAATGTGCCATCCAGTTACATCCGTTCGTAAAGGGCAAACGAAGGTCCACAGGCTTTTTACTCCCTTGCAAGTCTAATTGACGCAGCTACCGACCCCACCAAGGGACCCGCGTCTCCTGACTCACCCTGCAAGGCGGGGGTGGGCCGGCAGACGCCGGCTGATTTACGGCCGTGGACACAGGGGCAGACGAGACGCGAGTTGCGAGGGAGAAGAGCAATTGGGCATGCGCAAAATGGAATACATTAAACGTGATACAATGCGACAAAAATGTGCTATGACATTGCCCGTGCAGGAAACAATAAGATAACATCAGTGCGGTACACCGGATAAATATGCAAACACATTCCATCGAGTTGCCATCTTGTTTATGACTACTTAATAAGGGGCGGGGGAGGGGAAATGTTGTGATAATATTGCAGAGGGAAAAAGGAAAAAGGAAAAAGAAAAAAAAGGAGGAATCGATGAATAAGAAAGAGGAGATTGGGTGGAGGGAAGGAACAAAGAAGACACTTGATTCGTCCTCTTGGCTTTAACAAGCTTCTTATGATGAAGCGGGGGCAAGTGAGCGATAAGAGACAACTATCAGTCACCTGAGAGGAATGCTCGTATCGATTTACCTATCAAGTTTATCCCAATTGCGCAGTTAACCTTCGCGGTGTACTGAGAATTATGCGATTTGGATTTATATTAGGGTTGGGCAAAGAGGATGGATGGATGGATGGATGGTTTTTCAATGGGGAAATAAAGATTTCGTGTGGTGGATTGTGGAATTTCAAAACTAAAAGTACGTCTTGTTACTTTCTTTTCTCAATATTTCTGTAGATACTATGTGGATGCGTGGATAGCGTATTTCCACGATTAAGAGCTGCCCTCGATTAATAGCCGCGGCTATTAATCAATGAACGAAAGTAAAATAAATAAAATACACCCAACCCTCGCTACATGGCCACTCTTTATATGGCATTTCGCTATAACGGCTGCTCTTTATACGGCATTTCGATATAACGGCTGCTCTTTATACGGCATTTTGCTATAACGGCTGCTCTTTATACGGCATTTTGCTATAATAACTGCTCTTTATACGGCATTTCGCTATAACGGCTGCTCTTTATACGGCATTTCGCTATAATAGCCTTAGGGAAGTATGGCACTTTTTCGATTTACGGCCCACAATATTGGTTATACGGCCAAAAAGTCGGAAAAATCCCCTGTGTACGTTCCCCTGATTCGTTGTACGGCTTTTCCCTTGACAGCCAACTTTTCCGGAACGTATCTAGGCCGTAAAGCGAGGGTTGGGTGTAAAACATTCTATGTTCATTTTACAGTCGTTCTGTTCGTTCTACATTCATTTTACAGTCGTTCCGTTCATTCTTCATTCATTTTACAGTTTTCATTCCATTCATTCTACGTTCGTTTTGAGTCTTCGAATAGTAGCTGCGGCCACAGGTTTTTCGAGGCCTAGGGCTTATTGAAGTCCAATGGGGCCCCATTTTTTGTTAGATTAAGAATCTTTAAATTGAGATTTAAAATTCATTTTTAATAACATCAAAATCAATTTTTGTGGGCCCTTGACGTTAGTCCCTATGTAGATCCGGCTGAGAGCGGCGACTTGAAATAAGAGCCGTGGCTCTTACTCGCAGAACTACGATGTGCAAAAACATGTACTGGAAGTGAAGGATGACACATGGACACAATTTTTTTCAGTTTGCAACATCCAATTGTCGCATTTTTTGTTTTTATTGCGCAAATTTGTTTGTTTTTTTTTGTCTCGAATTTTCCCCCAGTAAATTTCCTCGCAAAGCAATTTTTCTTCTTTTATTTCACTAATTAGTTACCTGAGACCGACTCTGACATCCAAAGACACCTGGCGATGAGTCTGAAGAGTAACATGAACAGTGACTCACACAATATGCAAATAGCAAAGACGCACAATAGACATGTCAAAACTCTACATGATAATTACTGATCACATTCGAAATCCAGTATGATAGAATGGAAAAAAAAAAATTGAAAATAATCCACCCACACATTAGCAAGGTAAAAAAAAAAAAAAACACTTGAATAGAGACATCAACAAAGAAGTGGAGGGGTGCACAAAAAGAGCAGGCAAATTATCACCAGTGAAAAATACAAGTCTGGGAACCAACATACACAACTTGTAATTGGCTTAAATTCTATAATGTCTCAATTGTGAAAGACGTAAAAGAAAAAAAAAATTATTTTGGAGGGGGATTCATACCCTTAAAAAAAAAAAATCAAAACACCATTGCTGGAAGCGGCATTTTGATTCCAACGTATTGTCTGATATCGCCCTCAGTTTTAACGTTTTAAACATTCATTTCATCCGTATTTAAATGGATTAGTTGTAAATGTAAAATTTAATCCGTGGAAACTGTTTTAATCAGATAAAATAATCAATTTGGCTTTTTAAACTATCGTTGGCTTAAAACTTGTTCATTAAACTTAGTTCCGAGCGGCGGATCACTCGATTCGTGGATCGATGAAGAACGCAGCCAACTACGTGAATGAATGTGAATTGCAGAACACGTCGCGAAACGTCATTACGAAAGCGGCTCCATAATTTTACACTTTACCCCAAATTAAAATGCCTCCAGTAAAGCATACTTTATCTATTTTAACCCAACCCAATATGGCGTACAACCCCCAACTAATTTAAAATTTAAAAACAAGGAAAAAACAAACAAATGTTTGTAGTTTTTACAAACAGGTTACTGTGGCCAGGTAAGCAATAAATAAGACACTTCTATTGATCCAAGCCGACAAAGAAAAACTTCATTTACATTTTTTCCTTCATTTCCCATCCATTCTTCCACCTGGTGGCACAAGTTAACCTTAATTTACCTTTACCACTCAACTTTTTCTCTTTATTATCACCGTCAACAAAATCCCAAAAGAAAATGCCAACCCAAAAAAAGCACATTTTTATTTGTCACAGTCGACTCTCCGTACTAAAGTGGAGACAAACAGACAAGGGAGGGTTAAAACAGCGCAGAATGAACGCGGATGGGAATGACAACATCTGCGAACGCAGGGGCTCTTCCATTAAACTCCCCCTCGCTTCATTCCTATTTAAATCAATACTTTTCAGCAGTTGACAATTATACCATACAAAAAAAAAAGAAAAAGGAAAAAAAAATTCCAAAAATTCAATTCAAACTCCCCACACCCCCTTTCAACTTCCACCAACCCCCATTTCACCATTCCCTCCCTCCCCCACCTAAAAAATTCCTCAAACAGGTGTAAGCAATGCAAGAAACGCAGAAAACCAATCCAAAAACGCACCCCCTACCAACTCCACCCCAGCAGTCGGACAAGAGCCTTGTTCAACATCCACAAAACTGACCCGCTCTGCGTTCCGCATGCAAAAGGCGGCGCTTTTTAAGCGCAGACACACAATCCTTTCAAGACCAACAACATGTGGATATCCAATACCCACAATCCACTTGCCGCAACTTAAAAAGGTACCCACCAACACATGGCTCCTATTCACGGCCGGCTGGAGATCTAACTGGGCCCCAAAATATTTACAAAAAAAAAATCTCGGTGAACTTTTTGAACGCCGCTTGTATTATTTAGGGCCCCTCTGAGCACGAGGCCTCAACAGTGCCGGATTAAACCCTGTGGAGGCCCCCAGGCAGTCGAAATCTTGAGGGCCCCCCTCTGATTGTAATTTTCTCCAGTTGTCGCGGGGCCCCTAAAAGGCGTGGGGCCCATAGGCTGGTGCCCGGGGCCAGATTTACGTATAAGCAGAATAAGCAGTTGCTTAGGGCCCCCAACCATCGAGGGCCCCGGAAAAAAAACCGACTTTGACTCAGGAAAAATTAGTCGACTTAAGTATTCCGAGTATGGAACACGATAAGCTGCGAACTCTTTGCGTCAACGATATAATCGACCAATTTTCCACCGTCAAAAAAAAAAAAACCAATTTTGACGTTTTTGATGTGAATGAATGTATTTAAATCGGAAATATAATATATATTTTTAACTTTGTAAGTAATTTTTTTCTTTGCCGCATATGTATTTATATTTACTATATATAAAGAGATAATAATAAATGTATTTTTTAAATTTTTTAAAAATTTTGTGCTTAGGGACCCCGCAAGACCTCAATCCGGCCCTGGGCCCCAGTCTGGGGCCCAAAAAACCTTCGTTCCCAAAATTTCATTTTTATTTTTTAAAACCAACCAATGCTTAGTGAAAGATCAAAGTAAAAGTCCAGTCAAGATCCATCAGCACGTGCGACTTCACATAACGTCGTTACGCCTCGTTGAATCGATTTAATTTCAAAGCGCAAATTCTTTTCTTTCCTTAAAAGCAAAAAAAAAAAAACTCTCATCCTCGCTGCCCGCCCCTCCAAGACCAAACTTCAACGTTAAAACCCACAGACAACAATAAAAGATGGTCGAAACAGTTTTTATCAGTAAATGACACCGAAGGAATGTGTCCCCCAAACGCCACTTAAGTGATTTGGCGCCACAAATAATTAACCAATTCCTCAACCCTTTAGACTCCCAAACGAGCTGCAAGCCAAAAGGGTTCCCATCCCAATCTAATTGCAAACGACAAGAAAAATGACCCCTCAAGCCGGCCCCCCCCCCCCCCCCGTGCCAAACTCACCTGAAGTGCTGCACCTCTGCTCGCCGGAAGATCCGCGTCTCTCCTTGACCGGCGACTCCATCATGGCGTCGGCCAAGTTCTCCCTCAGTTGCTCCTCCAGATGTTCGCACGGTCGTCCGCTGCCCCCGGATCCCGCGCTGCTCCCCGCGTTGTCCGACCACTGACCACACACTTCGAGGAGTCCGGGTGATTGCTCGAAACTTCCTGCACAAAAACACCCAATTAGAAACACAAAAAATAAATTATTTACCCCCGTCCCAACCCGTTGACACCACATTCATCACCTTTTATTAACCGAAAAACCTTCATTTCACGGCCCGTCAAACCGCCCCCTTTAGGTGCAGTCGGGGGTACGACACAGGTAAAAAAAAATGTCTACGGGTTCCACACACTCCGATCTCCCTAAATCTCGTAAATCCTTGCAAAATCGGGCGATATTTCGCTAAATCCTTGCAAAATCTAACGATATTTCATAAATGCTTGCAAAATCTAATGATATTTCGCTAAATCCTTGCAAAATATAACAATAGTTCGCTATATTCTTGCAAAATCTAACGATATTTCGCTAAATCCTTGGAAAATCTAACGATATTTCATAAATCCTCGCAAAATCTGGCGATATTTCGCTAAATCCTTGTAAAATCTAACGATATTTCGCTAAATCCTTGCAAAATCTAACGATATTTCGCTAAACCCATGCAAAATCTAACGATATTTCGCTAAATCTTTGCAAAATCTAACGATATTTCGCTAAATCTCGTAAATCCTTGCAAAATTTAACGATATTTCGCTAAATCTTTGCAAAATCTAACGATATTTCGCTAAATCTCGTAAATCCTTGCAAAATCTAACGATATTTCGCTAAATCTCGAAAATCCTCACAAAATCCCAGCCCTCCGTCGTACCCAAGAGTGAAATCCAGATTTCATCAATTTTTTTCCTACTTTCACCCCTGGTCGTACCCCTAGTTGCCGTCCATCACTCACCCGCACACCGGCCATCTTTAACCAAACATTCAAACAAGAAAGAAAAAAAATTTTCTTTTTCTATTTGCATGACCCTCTGAAACCTGATCATGATCTGGGCGGCGAGGAGGGGTACCAGGGGTCTAGTGAACGCAATCAGGTGTGGCTTGGCGCCATCCTTGAGGAGGTAGCAGAGGCGGCACCACGCTTTGAAGTCGCGTGATCCCCTCCCCCCAGCCGTGTCACTCAGCGCCTTAATTAGTGTTCGTGCATCGCCTGTCACGAAAAGGAGACAAGATGGACACGCATCCGAGTAAAAATCAAATTGTCCACCCCCGTTTCCCTCATCCCGATGCATTTATCAAAAAAAGACACAAAAAAAAAAAAAAAAATCAAGAAATTCGAAACAACAACACAGATCATGGTCACGAAAGAGAGATGAGACGTGTAGAGGTACACGAACCCCCTCCTCCGACCTGGCTGACAACATTATCCAGGCGCCGCCTAACGAGAGCCACCCCGCGGAGCACGAGCTCATCATCAAATCCACGCCAAAATAAACCAAACCCGCCCCTCGAGGACCCTCCCTCGATTTAGGAGCACTAAAAATTACCAAACATTTCTTTTTTTGTGCATGTTTAGGTGGATAATGGTCAGTTTGGAGGCCCCGGAGGAGTTTGTGCGTCCATTTTGTAACATGGGTTTGCACTATGCTTGGTTTTTCATCAAAGTTTCGAGTCCTCGCGGCTGTGTAATAAAAGTGGAAAAAGTTTTGTGGACTGGGATTGCACTGGCGTCTCGGGAGTCAGGTAGTCTGGCGTGGAGTTAATTTGAAAATCACCTGCCTGACCTCGGAGTTCAAGCAGTTTCGAGTTACAGGTAGGGAAGCGACTACCACGACGAATGGAACCATATCCACACATAAATATTCAGTTTTTTTTTCTTTTTTGTTTTTTTTTGAATATTTTCTTATCACGAGATGTGCTTGATGTATGTTAATCTATTTGTCGTTAAATGCAATCGCATGGCCTCGATCAAACGATCGGGTCGTGTAGTTTGAATTTTGAGTGATTGATATCGCATTGTGGAATAACCTAGATGGAATCCAAGGCGACCCACAACACGTTGACACTGTTACACACTATCAGCATCCTTGACTCACTGATAATGACATTAATCAGCCATTAAATGAAAATTCAAGCTACAATCGATAGATATTAACAAGAGCCGGCGATAAATTCCCGAAGCCTGGATGTCCGATGGGGGCCCGGAGCCCAACTTTGTTGGAAAAAAATTTTCTGGTTTCTGTCAGAAAACTAGGTAGGGGCCCGGAAAAATTTTATTTCATCAGGCACGGAGGCCCAAAGTGGGCCCGGGCCCTGACAATGTTGAAAAACTGTTTGTTTTCTGTCCGAAACCAGGCAGGGGCCTGCAGGGGCAGATCTAGGCTTTTGAGGCCTAGGGCTTATTGAAGTCAAATGGGGGCCCCATTTTTTGTTGGATTAAGAATGTTTAAATTGGGGTTTAAAATTCATTACATCTATACCTCGCTACACGGCTGCTCTTTATATGGCATTTCGCTACAACGGCCTTAGGGAAGTATGGCACTTTTTCGATTTACAGCCCACAATGTTCGTTATACGACCAAAAAGTGGGAAAAATTTTCCATGTACATTCCCATGATTCGTTGTACGGCTTTTCGCTTTATAGCCAACTTTTCTGGAACTTATCTAGGCCGTAAAGCAAGGGTTGCATGTACTGATTATTTTTTTACTATATGATAAGCACTCATTGTTAATGAAAAAGTATTAAAAAATTATGATAATAATTCAATTTTTATGGGCCCTTGACACTTGGGGGCCCAGGGCTGTCGGAGGCAAAATATTTCACTTCTCCCGTGCGATCTTAAACACACATTCTTTTCTTCTTTTTTTTAAATCGTCAAATTAATTTTATATTTGTCAACAAATTATTGCCCCGAAATTCCGTCAATAAAATGAGTTTTATTGATACTGAACGGCTCGAAAACAACCCGTAATCATTATAATACGATATTGCTGCGAGCAAGGACCGATTAGAATCAACCAAAACAAGTATTCCTCCATTTTTTTTTTTTTTAAATATATTTTTATTTTTTAAATTTACCCTAAAATTACCCACTAAAAAAAAAAAAAAAAAAAATTCACATCCAAAAATAATTCATGAATTTTTATTTTTATTAAAACAAAAATGTCATTCTCGTTTGGGATTTGATTCGAAAACAACTCGAGCCCCCCACATGGCGCCCAAGCAAATTATCCACGCCTGTTAGTCATCCGACTGGATAATTATTTATTGGGTCCATATGTGGCCAATCGTTAATACAGGCAGTCCTCAAAAGAAAAAGAACCATCTTCAAGAACGAGAGAAAGAAAGAAGTCGAGTGTGGGAGGGAACGAGGGTCAAACGGGAACCGACTCAGCAAACACGACTCGAAAAACACATTTTCCAACCAAAAAAAAAAACGACTATGTGCTCAAGACACCACACGCTACAAGTGAAACTTGCTGACACACTCATGGGCCCTTGTATTAAAGTTTATTTTATTTTATTTATTTTCATTTTTCTCTACCTCTCCAACAACTTCGTGTTCTAACTTAGCAAATACACTCAACCCTTGCTTTACGGCCTAGATAGGTTCCGGAAAAGTCGGCCGTAAAGCAAAATGCTGTATAACGAATCAGAGGTTATGGAATTTCCCGATTTTTGGCCGTATATCGAAAATATTAGGCCGTAAATACAAATTTAGCCATAATGGCACAA
>JAQIXU010000075.1:0-74866 GCA_034701245.1 Strigamia transsilvanica | reverse complement strand
AAAGAGAAAATATTTGCTAACAATAGAAAATAAAATTACAAAATTACAAAATGACAAAATTAAAATAAATAAAAAAATGAAATAATGGAATAATGGAATAAAGGGAGAAAATTTCTCGCTTCTATTCGTATCTGGTAACAGAAAAATTCAAAATAATAGAATAGAATATTAAAGGAAATATAAAAAATTAATATCTATCCAGCTTCCAACTTCAATAAACTCGGCCTCATGAATTCGTTTTGTTCCTCTGCACAAAACCATAAAAGGTTTAATGAACCTCACACACGACATTGCAGTTAATTTTTCCAATATCTTCACAGATTTCACTGTACTCTCTTCCAGAAAAAAATCACTAACAACTTCCCAAAAGAACAAATTACCATGTTAACACAGTCCATGCATATTTTTTACTACTAAGCTTAAATCTGCAGCTAAATTAAATCAAACCTTTTTTGTTATAAATAAAATAAAAGAAACGTTGAAAAAAAACTCGGATTCCATGCACGTTTCTCCCTACTGAATTTCATAAACTCGTTTCAATGAACATTACGCATTGTAAGACTTATGATATCTATTGTATAAAGCGAAACAGTACTATTCAAACCAAAGGCAATCGATGCGATTTCCTTAAAAACCCCAAATTCAATGATCAAGTATAAATGGTCGGAAATTTGAAAGCAAGATATGCAGGAATCGCGCAATCTAGTTGGCCATGATCATAAATTCACTTCTCGCCTTGTCGTTGTGCCTGATGCCTCCCAGTCGGCCGGCCCATTAGCCACTCAGCGTGCCAAACACACGACAATAGGCGACACGCGACTGATGATGCACGAGCCACGCACATCCCCAAAAGTCGTCGCGTTCCCTTAGAGCGTGAAATGAGAACGCCACCCGTTCCGACAACCGTTTACTGTTGCCGAGTGATGACAACTTGAACGGGCGCAGTCGCCAAACTCACCACACAACAAATAAAAGTCCCCTAATGAAATGACAGCTAAAACTGAAAGCACAAAATATCTTTTTAGAAAAAACTAATATTTGAACATTCTTCATCTCTCCCCCCAGTTAATGTCGTGTTGCTTTATCTGCACAACTTCAACGCAATTAAAATGTTATAATAAATCATTCATGAAAGCAATGCAGAAAATAAACGCTTTTTATCCCCCTAGACCCCACCCCCCTTGGACAGCTATATATAAAAACACAACTCTAATTAATTCAACTGGGATGTAAAATTATAAATGCTGTTTATTAGACAGAAAGCAGTTTAGTTTGGGTAAAGAAAAGCTCAGTGTGTACTGCGTAGCAAACAAAGTTTCATTCGGTTTCATTCCATTACTCTAAAGCAGATTTAGACTTCCACATCAAAGAGCCGAGTCGCTCTACTGGCAATTAATTGCATTAACGAGACAAAGACAATAATAAAAGTCTGTTATATTGTTCGGGTTATAGGCCCTTTGGAAGCAAAATTCTAATGAAAAGGATGTGGGCCGTCATTATTAATTGCTTTTTGCGGTAACATTAAAGGCAATAATACCTAAGATGATGAAATTTCACAAAATTAACTTGTTTTGTTTTCTGTCTGTTCAGTCTGTAATCATTTCTGGGTTTAACGAAACATTTCCAACCAAGATTACGTTTAAATGAAGGTATAAATTTTTGATTACCAGCTCTCATCTATTTATCAGGATTCTGTATCTCCTGCATTCCAAAACAGAAAACAGCACAAATGCGTTGATAATCCGAAATACCGTAAAAACACCAACAACTTTTGATAAATACCGTATTTCTTCAAGTTGGACGCGGGCCTCTTTTAGCGCGCGGGTGCGCGGTTCGAAGATGTGTGGTAATACAATATTGCAATCAGTTTTAAGCATTGCGATCAATTTGATTTTCTTCATAGATGAAGATGCGTGAAGTTTTGACCTTACGAGTAAGATCATCATCGAGATGAATAATTTCTTAATTATTATTACTTTTCGTAGGCAGCGCCAAAAAGTCAGGATATTTTGTATACACTGCACCTATTTGTTTATTGCGTGTTGTGCTGACCCTGCGGCTTTGCTTCCGTTCCACTACACAAATGAAATTATTTGTGTCGTGCAGAAAAAATGACAGAAAAATAATTTGCCATTACACGATTGAAACTCCAAGAGATTCCTTCCTGGCAAATCATAAATGTCAATATTAAGACCAATTTGCCTCGTGGTTTGGCTTTTATTCCTAGGCGGCTGCTAATCTGGGCTAACATTTATTTTGTAGCTGCAGTCACTAACTTTTTCTTATTAATAAATACTTTCCTTGCACTGCACAAGGTTGTATGACTAATTTATCACTTTTAAACATTTATATCATGGTATAATGTTGATATTTGTCTAACATTTATCAAAATTTGTATTAATATTTCATTTTTTAATTTCTTCATACAAAATAATTAACTCTTTAAGGTTATTTCCAGGTGGAGTTTTAACTTCAGTTTGCACATTTGCATGCAAAGAGCTTTTAATTGATGTCCTATCTCTTAACTTCCTGTTCATTAAGTTTTCTTTTTTGATTACTTTGTTAATCCACTGCAGTGTGTTAACTATTAATCTTACAGTAGGTATAAAAAGACGTTTCATTCATCATTTCAAGATTCTAATTACAATTACCATAATAAATTTTTTGAAAATGTAAATCAGAATTTCAAAACAAAATTTGTAAAATCATTATGGCAATTGCAAAGCATTTACCAAGCTTCATATTATTTTTATCAGCAATTGCATTATACAACTAAGCCCTCGGTTGTCTCTTTAAAAAAATTTTTTACAACACTAGCACAATAAAAAAAAACATTAACATTAATTTGATGTTACATGTTAAACCGAAAAAAGTATCCTCGGTGCAAAACGAAACTGAAGCAGAAAACATTTTAAGATAAATATAAAAGCAGAAAAAAACCATAAAACTTTAAAAATCGCTACTGCCCAAAGGTCAGCTAGTGACCACTGCTCAAGGGAGTTGTGACCACTTAGGTGAAAATCGAAGCACCTTGCTACCAAACAGGAAATTAAAACCTAGTGGATAAAAAAATCTGAAAAAGTTTGTACACACCTGCACAAAATGGCCAGAAAACTAAAACATTAAAAAAATACTAAACTGAAATAATAAAATAATAAAAAGAATGACTACATTATTGAATAAAATAAGTTGTGTTTGTACTTGAGGGGATAAAAAAAGTTTATTACTTTATTTTCTATTTTTTTCGATGCAGCATGCATTATTTCGTTAATTCTAAAACTGCTGACACTGCTAGATTGTGCTGATAGACTGGGGTGTGTGATATATTGCCGGATGGTCATTAATGGACATTGACAAATTAAAAACACAAAATAGTGCATGATTCAGTTTCTTTAGCATAATTGAAGTTAGAATAGTGTGTCGATATACGGAACCCAGTTAAAACACATGGTAATATCGCATTGCATATTAAACAAAAACTACAGCTAAAAAATGAAATTTTTTTTAGATTAAAAGTAGTCAATCATTCCTTTACACCATAACACCACAACCATGTGCTATTTTTTTTCTTTTCATTTCGTTGCTTTCACACTTGGCCAGTTTTTAAAGCAGGAAATCACATCGGTTTGACAAAAAGTCAACGTCGTAAAGCGACTTCGCGACAAGCTACAATAGGGGTTACTTTTTGATCCACTTCACAACTTTTTCACATGTTTTTGGCTTCCTTTTTGATTACAAGTTAGATTGAGTTACAAAAAGCTAAGTGATTAGTATAGTTAAAAACCACATACACAGTACAACCTTTTTTGTATATATAATCAAAGAAATGAATAAAACCAACTTTTATGCAAAAATATCTTGATGTAACAGTCATGAGCACGACCACCTATTACCAAAATGCTTTGATTTGGCAGTTCACAATTAATTCCGCTTCTCAATTTACCAAAAGAGCCAAAACAACCCTGTGTACTTTAGCTGATACAAATAGTGGTAATTTTCTGTGCCACCAAATCAAAAGGAGACCAGAGTAATTCTAAGATGGCAGTCTCCTTGAGTTAACGAAGCATAGGATAGAAACAGCTCACCTTGCTGATCACCCGATCCCATTACAGTTACAGTACACACAAGTTAAGCAGCATTGGGCCTGGTCAGTACTTGGATGGGTGACTTGACTTGGTGGAAATAGGAATTCCAATTGCTTCTCATCAATGTACAACATAAGAAAGCTCGATATTAAGTGTACCCGGGTATGTCTCTTTCATTCAGAAAATTGCAAATGGCGATGTGTCTGCTGCATGTAAAATTGCATCCATTTCCCCTTCCCTCCAACATTGGAACCACCAATTCTTCCCAGACGAATAAAGTTTCATCTGCTCAAACAGCCAGTGAACTTAAATCATGATATGCAATTTTTTCGGAATAATCCAGTACGGCGCCAGCAAATTACTTAGAGGCTTAAAACTTTTCTGCAATTTCCCTCCTCATCACAAACAACCTTCCTTTTACGCCGTCATCTATACATCATATCATGGCACCATTGTCTTCAAAAGAAACGAATGTAATAAAGATAAAACAAAAACTCTTCTTCCGTTAATTGTCCTCACAATTATCGGTATGATGAAAAAGACTAAAGTGTAGTTGTGTTAATCAAAAGTCCTAATATACAACAAAACACCAGCTTATTACAGCAAAATATTGCATGTTTGCTGTCATTATTTCAGTAGCACAATATTGGTGTAATAAGTAAACAAAACTAACGATCAAAATTAACAATTCAATTTTTCAACACCACCTGATCCTCCTAGAATTTTTTCTTCAGCTAAGATTAACATTTTAACTTAATTATATGTGCATTAAAAATGCACATACAACAATTCACTTGGGGGAATATGCAATTTCCTTAAGCTTATCAACACATCTTCTTTCTTTTAAAGTCCTTTTTAAAAAATGCTAAGTGGTTTTCCATGTTTTTGCAACTCCCCATTGTTTATCTTTAATATCATTAAGATTTTTCTGGCCAAGGGCTATCCTCAAAAATGCTTTCCAACAAAAATGGCCGCCAAGGAATCAGCATCAACAGCGCTGAAGCGTGTTACAGCTCAGTGCATGCTTGACTGCCTTGTTGGATTGCATTTTAATTAATCTTGAATAATGCATCAAGGCAAGGCTGAACCTACGACGTAAACACTAAATTCCCTCTAGCGGTGATTTCTTTTCCTATTAAAAAAAAACAAGGATTGAAAAAAGAAAAGGAAAAAAACACACACACACAAAATAAAAACGTACACATGTACATATATCGCCTTAAAAGGATTAACATCTACTCTTGTTAATCACACCATTACAAGTCATGCAGGACAATGAGGAAGCAAATTGTGTTTAGCGTTGATGCCCAGAGTATTGATAAGGACTCATTTGATTAATTAAATTGAAAACATTGACTCTAGAGAGAAATGAAGCAACACACTTATCTCGCAAGCCCTCATTTGGAGTAAAAGGACGGCCCATTTTCTGGACTCTCATTTGCGGTTGGCAAATGAGCCACCAGCCCAGCCAGCAAAGCAAAGAAACAAGATAATGGAACAGCTTCAGACGCCCATGCGATTAGCACTAATGCACACACTTGTTTACCAAGTTCACTTTTACCACTGGCCCTAGTTATAAATAATGCACATCATTATTCCTTTTTTTTTTTTTTAACTATTTCATTTTGCCACCTGTGACCATATTACAACGTTTCCTACAGCTCGTTCGCAGCAAAAAGATAACACTCCTGTTATTTTCGTGTAAATGATTGAAATTTTCTCGTGTTTTGAATTTCAGTTTTCAACTAAATGTTTTAATTCAATGAAGATGAATATAACAGACAGGTTGTCAGTTAGTTCTTTAAATGAAATTATATATATAAATACCGGAAATAAAAGTGGAAAATTAAATTAAATGAATAATTTAGTTATGGTTCAACAATTAAACTTCGGAACACCTTGATCTTAAATCAAATTTGACCACATGTGAGTTATTAACTCTGGAAAACGCTTCTGTCGTCAACAGTTTCTAATGTTTCTTGCGTAGCAAGGCAAAATAAGATTGTAGTCATTTGCATATTAATCATTCATTATTACATTCCATAATGTTGTTACAATGCCATTAGCAAATAACCTAAGAAAGTGTTTGATATTGTTAACATTTACAAGGATAGGATTCGATATTTGTAAACAACCATGTTATTTCAAAATTAAAATTTGAAAATAAAAAACAATAATAAATAATATTGTTATATTTTTTTTTTTAAATAAAATTTAATTTACCACAAACATACGTAAAATACTTAAAAACATACATTTAAAAAGAAATAAAAAGAGAATCTGAAATAAAATTGTACTTACACTTGAATTTAGTCGACATTCGACAACAAACGTAATTAAAACTCATTAAAAAACACAAAAGCTAAAATTAAGTTTAAAATCTAACCAGCCTAATAACTTTACCACTTGATTCACGTCATCTCCGAAACCATTTACCATTACAGTGGTTGCCATTTATATCTCGGATTACTCGCCATCTCCTCAAGGGGTCTCTATACAACCGGAAATGAACAGACAGCCCTCTAAGACCACCTACCACCACTCCAATCACAGATTGTTTCTACGGGAAAACCCAGAGATTCTCCAGTTTAATTATAGCAGATTCTCAGGTGCCGCATCACCTGCATTCCCAAAGTAGCACACAGCCAACACAGCCCAAGGGATAAACACAACTCTTTGATCGTACTAAAAGATCAAAAGAAAAAAGAAAAAATTCTTGATACTGTCTCATTTCACGCAAAATGAGCTTTTGAAGAGGGTAAAAAAAGAAAAGTGGGGAAAAGATGATGATAAACATAAAAAAAAGAGTGGAAATTATCTAAATGAAATTTTCAAAAAGTGCAAACTAAAGTTTTGTCTTCAAATTAAAAATTGATAGCCCCACACAAATCCAAAATTCATCTTTTTATAGTTAGGAAAGAACACGAAGAAAGAAGAAGCCAAAAAAAAAAAAGAAGAATAAAAAAGATTTCTTAAGGTTTCATGACTGCAGTGAGAGCTGTAATTAATGTGTGCTATCGCCTTTTTTTTCTTCCTAGTCTTTCTTCTCACCCATCCTTGACAAGTGACAAAGTCAAGTGACAATTGGCGAACCCCACAAAGGCGTTGGTTCAACCAAGCTGAGACCAAGTTTGGTTTTTTTGTGTTTTTTTTTTTTTTTGCTAGGAGAAAGAATGACAAAAAATTGCACAATAAAGCTCTTATTAGAACCTCATCAGATGCCAACCTGGAACTGCAGTACGGAATAAATTATTTTTCAAGAATGATACGAAAGAAGTTTCTTGTCTGGTAAAACATCACAAAACCAAAAACACATCGTCTTGACTTTCTGTATATATATAAGCTTATATTCTGTGTCACTATATTGATTTTTTGATTTTTTTTTTGCTTTTTATTCTATTGAGAGAAAAAATTGCGCAACAAAAACTCCAGTCATTGAAAACAAATTCTATTTAAATGGAACAATCGAATGTTTTATGCTTTTGTTTGCCTAACAAGTCAAAACACTTACGGTATAATCATATCAAAGCGTACAATCAGTGCATTTATATGCAAAAAAATGCCCTGTTTATTTTCTTCCAATTTCAACGATTGTTTGAAAATACATTTCAATGTTAAACAATTGTTTGTTTCAAAATAGATGTTTAATAAACAGATTGTTTGTAACACAGTAATTGTTTGAAAATGTGTAAGCTCTCTATCATGTTGAATTCACTTTTAAAAGCGATATCTCCAAGGATTCCCTCATGGCATCGACCCGATTACAAATAAAATAAATGTTTAGTTTCTTTACGCACAACAAAGGACAGTGATTTTTCACAGATTGCCTAAATGAAGCCATTCTGCGTTTTTATTCGCCATTAGAGTGGTCTGGATAACATATTAATGATTCATGACTTCCACAAATGAGACAAGATGAACTAATTGAAATGAGAATGTAACAGTTGTCACCACGACACTTGGCGTCCCACAATAAACGTTTGATTCTATGAATTTTAACTTGAAACTATATAAAAAAAAATCCTCATATATTTTGATTTCAGTATTAAATATTTAAACAATGAATAAAAATTTGCATTTTGTGTGATTAAAAAAGTAATCTTTTCTCATTGCCTCTGTTGATGTTGAGCAGTATGAGAACAGAAGATTAAATTAAAAATCCCTATTATTGCGCTCCTAAGTCTTAAATTGATGGATTTTTGCATTCACGTTTACAATTTACTTTGCAATAGAGAAACCCCAAAAGTCATTGTACATAGAAGTACGTCTTCTCTTCGATGAATCATCTTTCCTAAGCACAAAATCCCACGAGATGTGAAAACAACCTTAATCCCGTGTTCAATGAAGAACACACGAGCATGTCGCAAATGTCACACGAGGGAACTGAAAGAACTTGTTTTCCGCATGTCATTATATCAGAAAATGTTCCACTGAATTTTTAATGTAACAAACAAAAAGAATGTGATAACAATTACAATTTTAGTTAAAATATATTCTTTTTTAAATTTTTATTATATATTTCATATTTAAAAATCAATTTTTCCAAAGCACTTACTAAGACATAGGCATGTGGCATTGAAGAGTTGAAGTCTTATCAACTTGAGTCCAATCAGGAGCAAGTAGAACCCATTAGCTTCTATTGTAAAACCAACTGTTTGTTGAAAGAGCACAGGAGTCGTTAGTTTACTATTGTAGTCACCGGACGATTCTGCTTTTCCAATTTAACACCTACAAGAAAGCCAGTCAAGTCGGCTGGATAAAAACTTAAAGACCTGAAGTTTGGATTCACGGTTTCTTCGATAACAAAGTGCTTATGTGGCAAATTCAGAAGGATTTTAGTATTTTTTTTTTAAAGATGTGAAAGGTTTGAGAAAAACTAGGGTGCTGAAATAACGGCTAATTTAAACTATTGTGTGCCATATCAGTGTAGAGATAAATGAAAAATTGCAAAATTAAAAAATCAAAACCAATAATTCGAATAAAAACAGAATAAAAACAAGTTCTAGGTGCAAATTCACACATGACGAACCCATATACGAACAGTTGACACTTGATTTCCAAAGGAAGAAAAATGTATCATTTATTTAAACGTACTAGCCTCAGTGCCATCACCTAATCCAGTTAATTTTTTAAGCACTAAAAATCAAAGCAACTGAGTACTATTCCAACATTCCTGTCTCAATAATTCAAAGAATGGGACTAAAACATAAGGCCGACGATTCAAGGAGTGATACGAGTTGATATGAATAAATGAAGACAGACTTCAGTCACCGAAAAAGAAAGAAACCAAATGATATAAGAATACAGTTAAGCACACAAGATCAAGCGTGATTTTTTTTTGCTAAAAATCCAAGAGTTTAAATGACAAAAAGTTCGACAAGTTCACAAAAACCATTCAAGAAATGCCCAAATTCTATTAGCTGGTACTATGAAATCATAAAGAAATAGCTGCACTTCCAGTAACTGCAACTTTTTATGACTAATTTTAATGTTTATAAAGCTTTAATAAAAGCATTGAAACCGACTGATTACTCGCACTAACAATCGCAACCTATTTCCTTTCCAAACACGTGATTGCTTATCGCTGCCTAATTCAACCAATCAAAAAATCACCGGTGATTTTTTGTTGTTTGTATGGGGGAGAGGGAGCCTTCCCCTCCCATACAAAAAATATATACCGCTGTACATATAAAAAATAAAACCAGTAAGTGGTTCGGCAAGACATTAATGATGACACCCAAAAACACAGACGAGACACTCATCCAAGCTGAGGAATGGAAAGTGTTTGCTTTGGCTTTTTTCTTCCACCACTTATGAGAGTTTAGAAAAAAGTGTCTGTACTTGTTCTATCATTAGAAGAGTAAAAATCAATAAAACAGCCCATTTAAGATCTGAAAAAAAGAAAAAAACAAAACACAAACCACACCTTGCCACTCCAATAATAGACAAAAACAAAATGCCGTTGTATTGACCATATACGGACTAATAAAAATAAGGTAAACAAACTACAACAAACAAATTTGCCCAATCAAACAACAAAAACTTTATAAATCCCTCAAAAAACTGCAAACAGCTGAAATAATAAATGAGATGATTATTTATTCACACAAGACACAATAACAACAACAAAATCTTCCTTCCCTCATCAAATAAGCCGACAGTTCATCGATATAATAGTAAAAAATTACATACGTGTGACCAATACTAAAGTGGGATTAATCTATCACCCTGTTGGCTAATGACACCGAAATTTGTCAAAGTCAGTTATTGGCTCACTAGACTTGACAAAAGAATATATTTTCTAAAGCAATCATCATTAAGATAATTGCCTATACTGTACGACATCAACATAAAAGCTAAAGATTATTGGGTTTCACCGATCCGAGACGTGCAGATGGAGACGAAAGCAGCATATGGTCAAAATTAGTCGCAATTGTCATTTCTCTATGGTCACATTTCTCATAAAACTCATCACCCGATTCAATCCAAGCGAGATAGGCTATTGAATAATAAAAGTGTACTTATATTAAAAATGCATGCTGTAAAGCATGAAAACGAATCAAGTGAAAGTGTTTACCCTTTTTCACGACGCTGGCTGCAAGACTTTGCTCTTTTCTATTCAATTTTCTAGTGCACTTTACTCGCAATTTGAAATCGCTAGACCTCATACTGAGCTTTTTCAACACCTGATTAGAGACTCAAGTGCAAGTTGATGCACACCTGATTGGTCAACAACTGAAGCACGAATATGCTCCTGCCTAGCGGAAAATAATAATAACCGACTAAAGTAAATAAATAAACGAAAAGTCATTTGCCCGCACCTCCTCATGTGCATCAAATTGTCGATCTCTCAGTATCGCATCATACAAAGATTAACACTTTTTAAGCGTCAGCGTACTCGTCAAACCCAAACATTTGTCCTAGCCATAATTATAGCTTAAAAAGCCAAAACCCAATCGATCATAAATCTTCATTACTTAGTGGTTTTATCACACGCTACTGTACGTTAGAAACATTCGAAAACAAAAACACTTTCAGGTTGCAACGTAATTATCGTAGACAAAAGTAGAAAGCACAAACAGACCAGAAGGAAAACAAAAGCAAAAAGATAAATATTTGGTTAATTTAAAGATAAAACAAAACTTTAAGTCCACTATATAAATGGAGTAGATTTAATCGTGCATTTGACCATTTACAAGAAGATAATACACCCTAAAGGTGCATTGCAATGAAATAAACAATTGCTTTAGAAGATGCCAATGCAATCAATTTAGAGACAATTAGAGTTGACCACAGGATAAATCCCACATCCCTCAATTAGAAGTGAAATGTCTCATTGTTTTTCTATGAATCCAATTGTTGTATTATACGAGATGTGGTAAAATCGTCTAACCGGTTCCACTTAACCACGCCTATAGTATCTAGTCACTCGGCTAGTCATTCAAAAGGCCTGCATCCAGATGCTTGCTGAAGATGTGCAACAAGATCAGATATCATTGACAAGGGAGAATCACCTGCCTCTAATTTCCGCCTGGTCTCCAATTACCACCTGAGCCAGCAAAAGCAAGAATGGCATGGGCCATAATTAGAGGATTTACGATATCCGTTTAGTTATCGCAGTGAATAAATGACTTAAGTTTAAGTTTCTGTTTCCAATTTATGTCATTATGTTATGTTATCACGTTATATTTAATATTACGTCTGCATAGAGATACCACCGAGTTCACAGCTAGGAAATCAGACCACTATGCACCATTGCCTGGAGCTTTGCTGCATTTCATCCACAATATGCAGGAAAGTTTCCCGTTTGTTTTTTGTAAAATTCTATTTGTTTGTCGATTTGTATGCCAGATGTTTATCTGCTAGATTTTTAAAGGGCTTTTGTTTCGGATTAAAGATATAACCTTCTATTTCCCGCAAAAATGTAGCAACAGGAAGTAAAGTAAAACATATAGTATTTCAAATTTAACCGAAATAACAGTCCTAGTCTAAACTTTCTTTAACTAGACGAAATACACGTCTCAGAATTCATTGACTGAGCCATTTTATATATACAAAAATAAATTTAATTCAGAATTTAGTTTTATTCTATCATTATTTAAATATTTTTTAAAACAACTTGAAAATTACGCTAATTATTGAAATAATTTTCCTTTCATACCTTACCCTCGGTCTTGTTCTAATTTTCGTCTTTCCATATTCAAATCAACAGTGAAAATATATTTTAATTTAATTTTACGTTTTTCGCTTTTTCTGGTTTTTCTAAGAATGAAAGCCCAGAATGGTACATCTCCCAACAGCATACAAATTATGTAAAATCATTTCGCACCAACGACATATAAACACTTTTGCCAAGGTTTCAACAATTTTTATTCCGCCATTTCATAAATATTTTGGAAGCATTCTCTTCAGGAGAAGTTTGAAATTTTCATTCAGAATTAGTTCAAGCATCTCATTAAATATAAAAGGAAAGTCTGAAAACAAAATGCAAACTTGACGGCGTCATGACTTGTCTCGTTATTAAAATTTAACTTTTATAATGTGTCACATCAGCAATGCCTAATGGAAAAACCGACAATTTTTTGAAAGGATAATCAAGTTCCTATTCTTACTTTCCTTTTCCATTTCCACAAATCATTAATCAAAAAGACAACTCTGACAAAAACATCCCCACGCCTACCAGTAAGCCAGATTCGGCTTGATCATGTATTTCCTAATGCCCATCAATCGATAAAAGATCAATCATCTGATTACTTAACACTCCATTTTTTCTATTTTTTTATTATTCAAAACCAATCAGTCAAGATTATTATCACACGAAGCTATCAGATAAAAACACAAAACTCATTAGGGTTAAATGGAATCAACGTGTGAGCAATATCTGATTTCTATCACAATAAAAAAACTAAACCACACAAAAATTTATTTCATGACTATACCCGAGTGTTTTTGTTTCCCATAAAAAAATCGCAAAATTCCAAGAGAATTAACAAATTTGCTGTGTTCTTTCTTACCCCCGCCTTGCTGTCAACATCAAATAACAACATCCATTTTACCTGTCTACTTGAAATGTGATATGTTTAGACAGGTGCAGCTACAACTGCCGCATTTGAATTTGTAATGTGAGACCAGCTTAGGCCCATTTCCACATATCAACCACACTCCATTTTGCATGAGCTTCAACATATGAAAATATACACACATGCAAATGGTTCGTTCTTTGTTTGGATAGATAGCGCATTGTTTTAAACTGGTGCAACATTTGAAAATAAATTTTTCGAGCGGAATTGTCACACCACTAGCATGTTCGCTCACGTATTTCACTGCTAAATGAATAATGGATATCAACATGTAAATACAGCAACATTTCTTAAACATGCTAAATGGAAACATTGGTTAAAGTCGCACTTCAAGTCAGTAGAATTTTACGCTGCTTTGATGTTTCGGATTGTAAAAAATAAAAATTAATCATCAAAAATGCTTTTTTTTAACTGTTCCAAAATGAATAGCATGCTCAAACTAACACATTACAATGCATTATAATAGTTTGTATTGCTAGGGGCAATTAAAACGTCTCATTAGCGTAACGGATTGTGTGCATTCTCTGATTGACCAATCACGGTATAATGCGGATTAAATTCTTTAGTAAACTTTAATGTGTTTAATAGATCACTTCAACCAGTGAACTTGCCTACAGTGTACCAAAAAACTATCCATCCACTCACCCTTTTAAAAAAATTTCATCTCATATCTTTGAAGTGATAAATTCAAATTGAATTTTTATTGGCAAACCTAAATTCAGAGGTTATTTTTATGTATGTTTACAACCAATTAATTTGCCTAGTTCACACTTTATTTGCATTGTTTCCATCTAACCTCAAATAACAACAAAATAACTGAACTTGAAAATAGTTGGATGTTGCTCATGAGGCCGGCTTGGGTGAAGTACGAATACGTCAGTGAGATTGAGAGAGACAAGTGTAGTAAGGAGATTATTTTTCTGAAAACTTATAAAATCATTACTTTAATGTGTCATATTGTCAATTGTACTCAAATGTAGTGATAATAAACTAGTTAAACTATTTAGTACCACAGCAACCGTAATGTTCCAATTGATTCCATGCTAAACTAGCATGAAGTCAATTGCTAAAGTTGGAACACTCGTGAGCTGTGACATAGAAATCTCGTACATTCTCGATTTGATCTCGCTCTCTTTAATCTCATCATTTGAACTCCTATTTCTTTTATAATTTCACCGTTATTCATTATTCATTTAAATTTAGTTTATTGAGTTTATTGCGATCAGTTACATAAATAATGTAAAGTCCATGTTTATTGGAAGAGTTGGACAACTTGTCAGTTATTCGATACGACACAGCTGATAATAATAATACCGTAAATGCTCTCATTGAACGCGGGGTTCCAAAGCAACGCGGTATCCTTTACAACGCGGATCTAAATTGGCTAAAACGACTGAATTCAACATCTAAATTGACCAAACTAACTAAATTATACATGTAGCTGACTAAAATAACTGCCCAAATCGATCAACAACACTAGGCGCATTCATAAATTAATTTAAACTAAGCTTAGTTTAAAAACCAGTCTAAATGTAAGATTTTACATGTTAAATTTTACATGTTAAATTTGACATTTAGACTGGTTTAAAAAATTTAAATCAGTTTAAATGACTTTATGAATGCACCTACTAAAATAAATGTTTAAATTGATCAAAACGATTGAATTCAATATCTAAATTGCGGGTGTTCTATCAGAACATTTACAGTAATAACAATAATAATAACAGTGTTTTCCCCCCCATTTCATTTTGGTGATAGGCGTATGCCCATGGTACCAGAACTTCAGATAACACCCCCACTTTTGCAGTCTGTTGGCGATTTTCTTGAGAATCCAACCTTGCATTTGAATTTAACAACTGGGAAGACCACAGAGAAAACCCAGTTGAGATGGTTGGCAGAATTTCTTGCCGTAGGAAGAATACCTGAATCAGACAAGGATGGAAAAAACAACTAGGATTGCCAGTAGGTCACCCATCCATGTACTGACCCGGCCCTGTGCTGATAACAATCTCGGTAGTTTCTGGTCGTACAGAAGCAGGAAAGATATGAACCAATCTTTACTGTATAATTTTACAGAAAAACTTCCAACACCATCATTCCATTTTATTATTTGTGACAAGCAGCAAAGCTCAAGAAGATAGTCGAGGTTTTGTCGCTTGCCAGCTGATTTATACTTAGATACACCAGAAACGACAGTAATTGATTGTTACTGTTGAGAACTAATGGCAGCAATTCTCTGCCTCAAATTGTGTAATAACTAACTTTTTTTTTTGTAAAATCAGCATTTAGTTCTAATATGACATCACAAAAAAGACGTTTTTAATTGTTTAATAGATCACACTTTATTCGATTGAAATTGACGTAAAAATTAGTTGAAAACATCAATTGGCAAAATAGAATTTGTAAGCATTTTTGTTGTCACGCTAACAATCCATCTTTAAGCTATATAAAATTAGGCAATTATGTTTATATTATGTTCCACTTTAGCTCGCTACGAACCGACAACATACAAAATGATCTAACAAACGATTTCGCAACAGCAAATTTCATAACAAACTGTTCCTTTAACCTCAAAGGGCCATTTTCATTTGGAATTTTACGAGACGTTTTGACCCCTAAGCGTTGTTTCCTTGCAGCTGCCGTAACGATAGGAAAACGTTAGGGTACAGTAAAAAATAAGTTTAGTGTAACTTCCTCTATAACCGTCTAAAACATTTTTTTTTAAAGATGAATTCACTGCCACTTGATAACTTGAGTAAATCTGATTTAATTATACCCCTCATCGAGTTTTTAAAAAGAAAATAATATAAAATCATAAATCAAAGCATTTTTAAACGAAATTTTAAGCATCCATGTGCTTCTGCTTATCTAACAAAAGATAAATTATCTTATTTTTTGTCACCCTTGAGAAAATAAATTGAAAATAGAAAAGTAATTAGTTTCAATTAAGAGTGACATTTTTCCTCTCTCAGTTTATTTCAAACAGTTAAAAAGTTTATGCCTCAATCTTGTTTCACACACAATGTATGACGATTTTATAATCGCTCATTCCCCTTTTATTTAGCCATAATGAATCTTGGCAATTCAAAAGTGCAATACCTATGTGAATTTAAAAAAAAAAAAATCCACAAATAAATATAGATATATTTTTTTAAAATAGTGTTTCTATATATAATTTATGTGTCATTTTCCAAAATAATATTTTTTTAATCTGTCAATTGTTTCTGCGGTGGCCTGTCACATCCATAATTCTTTTACAACTGTTGCACAGTAACCAGTAAACAGCTGGTCATGGCGCATACCATCCGCTTTCTTATTGAAGTGCAATAACGTCCACATTCAGTTACAACTTCGTTTCAAATTCATCTTTTATATTTGAGTTTACACCCAAAACATTTTTTGAAAAAATTATCAAATGGACGTCATGCTGTGTGCAGGAAAAGCCATCCTGACAATACCGCAAATGCAAAATAAACATTTCTACATTTTTTTGTTTTCGATTATACTAAATTCCTGAAATTGTCCTATACCTTTATATTTATTATGAAAAATGTTCGTTTAAAACTTAAAACCGCGCTTAAAACACTAATGGGAAGCATTGAATCCAACTGATTGCCCCATTTGGTGTATCAACGCGTGTTCAGTGAATTCCAACATACAACAACTGTTATCTAAGTCTAAAGCAATCATTTCTAAACGAATGTGCAGTATTAAAGATAAAGATAAAACAAGTGTTATGTGTAAGTTATTATTTTTGTCTTGCAATAAATTTTTAGAAGAGTTTTAAAGTTGACACACAACTGCGTAATTGAGAAATAACAGTTAAAACTTGTATTGGCGTAAATGAGCACTGCAGAGTTGGGAATTATAGCTATTATTTATAAAATAATCTTCGTTTTATAGTAAAACATTTGCAGTCATCTCAGTGCTAGCGATGATCTAATCTCTTCATAAAACGTATACAAAGACTAGAAATCACCGATTAGGCTCAAATTTTTGTGTAATTAGAGCATGACTGGTGTGTTGATGTAGCATAACGTCAGATCGCAATCCAATGCGCCACTTTTGAAGTATTTACTCCACAAGTCCCAAAAACATCTTACACACACCAATAAAGATGAATGAAAAGTCCGGATGTAATACTTGTTATGTTAACTCATTATTAAATGTGCCTACAAGACGTGCTACAAGATAGCACAAGTATAAGCACGCAAAAATTGTTTTTTTTATATCCGCCTTCCTTCCCTGAAACATGGTCATAACGAATTCCCGAACCCCCCCTAGAAAATTACACAATAACATTCAAAGTTCCTGTTTCTGTGGTTTTTGCTGTTTTAATAAACAGCAAAAACAGAAGGTAAAAACTTGCCTAAGTGTGAATGTGTGTAGAATAATTCGTTTTTTCCCCTGTATTTATGGTGTAGTCTTTGCGTCTTATGCTCGGTCTTGAGAGTATATGGTGATTAAAAATTCCTTTCATTCAAGATCCAACCAACGAATTATGGTTGTGGCCCACTTGTTTAAACATAATTATGCATTTACTCACGTTTTAGGAGATGAATGGTTTGCCTGAAAAGATTATGACACTTGAAGGTTTGACCCCTCAACTTTCATGGCAGCCATTTTGAATTTGGTTGTAAAAACTAAAAACCAAATAAGGCATAACCACTCAAAAAATACTCCAGCCATGGTTTTTGTTTTTGAAGTTTTTTGATGATGGTATTTGGCTGTTTTTGGTGTCCATTCTGCTTATAGAAACCTCCATGAATGGTAAACACAAACTTTGATGCAGCTTTTTAAATTTCATTTCCATTTTTCAATGCTTTATATTTTCATATTTTTGAATGTTTAGAAGTAACAGAACATTGTTGAGAACGCCTACTCCTCCTTCATAACAACCCTAACAAAATTTGAATCCCCTCAAGTCGTTACGTAATATCGAAATGACCCCTTTCACAAAATGTTTTGTTTCATTCTGTGACTATAAATAAATAAATAAACAAATAAATAAATAAATAAATAGCAAATAAAAAAATGGGCCCATTCAGATTTTAAAAAAATGATTTTTTTTTTAAAATTAACTTCTAATGTAAATAACATGTACAGTAGTTTGAAATGTGGACTTTCAAATAAGTTTAATCAATATCACCTACAGCTGCTTACATCACTCTCAATGTCCCTTACAAGCAAATAATTTTTTATGACGACAGGTCTCGAATTACCTTACCATTTCGAACATCGACAGCAGTCTAAAAGGTGAGACTGTATAAAAGAGAAATCACAAACTTTTGTTTGTAAACCAATAGGTGGTTTCTGAAACATGGGTAAATTCTTAGAACGTACATCTCGAATGAAAAAATGTTTAAATTTCTTATTTTGTAGAATTGTTTGTGTAAACACATAAATAAACAAGGAGGTAGAATAATCGATCAGCAAGAAAGTTTTTGTACCAACTGTCAATAACGAAAAAAAAAATAAGTTGGAAGTCTCACAAGTCACAATACAGTGCAGGAGAAAACTTTGGCGCAGGAAAAAAAATTGCGAGAAAATTAAAACTACTGAATAAAACTAAATAAAAATTTGATCAGAAATAATATAATTCATGAGAAAACAGTAGATGCATACATAAAGTCATTAAACTTGTTTAAATTTTTTAAATGTAAGATTTTAAATGTTAAATTTGACATTTAGATTGGTTTAAAATATTTAAACTTTAAATGACTTTATGAATGCGCCTAGTAAAAAAAATTTCAAAAAACTAGCTTGCCTTTATCGCACCAAAAGTCAACAATGTAAGAATCATGGTGTGACAAAACTTTGGCCGAGATGAGTTTTAATTACAAAAAAAAACAATGGCACAATGTATATTGTTCCCAAAAGCTTGCAGGAACTAAACATCATGCAAGATAAAACAAGAGATGTTGAAAATATTTTGCACAACCAGAAATGATGTCCAGAAATAGATTGAATGCAACTAAAATCAGAAAAATTGAAATCTTGAAGAATTTCAGTCTCTCAAATGTGATAATTGAAAAGAAATTTGAGTGCTCAGAGAAGGTAGTATAGAACAATCTACAATTAAAAGCAAATTATGGCTTCAAAATTTTACTAGGATGACCTAAAGCCACATCTGTCTATGCTCAATAAGGGCTCATTTGACATCTAAGCGCCAAGTAATACATCTGCAAGTAAATTAAAACTAGAACCCGGCTTGGATGTAGTGTCTGAACCATTCAGAAAAAAATAAAAGCCACATTTGATCTAGAATGTAAGAAATTTACAAAGAAACCAGCGTATAAATTGTACCATGTTAAAGCAAGGATGGAATGGACTAAAATCATGTTTTCTGGTTTAATAAATAACCACCAAAAATTTAATTTGCATGGCCTAGATAAAATACAATTTTAATGGCTCATTTTATAGAACAAAAATTAAAAAATAATGGGGCAGAGTATCGGTGATTGCGTGGCGAATGTTTGGTTAGCAATAAAAAGTGAAATTTTATTCTTTGATGGACAACAACACGCAGAGAAGTACCAGGCAGTTTTGCAAAATAGTATATTAAAGGTAGAATGTAGAATGGCAGGTGAAAGATGGATGTCCCAACAAAGCAACACTAGCACCCACACTGTGACATCAGCAAAAACTGGTTTCCCAGAAGATAACTCTAAATCATGAACTGGCATGCTTTTGTTACCTGATCTAAATCATGTATAGAACTTTTGGGATGAATGGGTTGCTTATTTGACAAAGATTGTTGACCCCAACACATTGAAATGTGCAACAATCAGAGTTATAATTTAATTTTACAATCAGCTTGCCAAAATATAATAATTTTAATGCAAACGAGTTCCATTGAAGTTGTTAAAACGAAAGAGAAGAAAATTGATTATTTAAGTTCATTCAGAATTTATATTTCTATGTTATTATGCACATCGGCCACAGTTTTTTCACACCATGATTCTCACATTTCTGGGTTCCGGTGTAATAGAAGCAACCTAGTTCTTTGAAATGTTTTTCACTGTCTTTTCACGCAGACGTGTTGACGTATGAGCATGGCGATCTGTCTCAGTTTAGATAATAAACAAAGTACACCATAAACTATTGGCTCAATAAACCCAACATTTTACTGTACTAAATAATCATAATAACATACTTCCTCCACAGAGCCTAATACAGTGAACTCCCTCTTGACAGGGCATCCCTCCTTCTAGACACGGAAAACCTAAGAGACCAAAACCCTGCCTCTAGACCGGACAACAAGCACCGACCCATGGTTCTGGGACCGTAATTTTCTTCATAAAGACCGGACAAACCATAACATCACCAAAACGTAAATTTTTTCTTTTCAACTAGGGGAGAACCAAGGTAGGGTTGTTATCGTGTATATATACACAATCCTATTCAATGATTTGAGTTTAATCTATTGATTAAACTCAAATCATTGAAAAAAGCTTTATTACGTAGCTTTAGTTACTGACAAATACCCAGTCTCACAAAAGTAATGAATGTATAAAAATTACTCCGTGCCCAGTCTAGATGATAACACCCTGCAGGGCCGGATTTAGGTACTGCGGGGCCCCTAAGCAAAATTTTTTGGGGGGGCCCAAATTATTAAAAAATCTAAAAAATACACTTACTATTATCTCTTTATATATAGTAAATATAAATACATATGCCAGAAAGAAAAAATTACTTCCAAAGTTAAGAATAAATCAATTAATTTTTCCTGGGACATAATTGGATCTTTTTCTGGGAACCCCCATTCTTTGGGGGCCCCTAAGCAGCTGCTTATTTTGCTTATACGTAAATCCGGCCCTGACACCCTGTAGACTGAGTGCCCCTCTTCACTGGGCGCTTTTTCCCGGCCCCGCCTATGCCCAATCTCGAAAGAATTTACTGTACACTCATACCTCGCTTTACGGCCGGAATACGCTCCTGGAAAGTCGGCCGCAAAGTGAAATGCCGTATAACGAATCAGGGGCCATTTCCCCTGATTCGTTAAGGAATTCCCCAACTTTTTGGCCGTAAATCGAAATTTAGCCATAATGGCACAAGGCCGTTATGGCGAAATGCCGTACAAAGAGCGGCCGTAAAGCGAGGTATGAGCGTACTCTTTTACGACATTTTCCCCTCATATTAAAAAAATTGTCATTTAATATTGTAAAAACAGTCAATAAATCAATGATGTAATGTATAGATATGATCCTGCTAGAATGACTCAAAATAAAATTTTTATCGACAGTCAGAAGATTATAACTTTTTAAATTGCAACATTAAAAAAATGTGTATATTTTTATATTGAAAACTAAAAAGTACTAACAAGCAGTAAACAACCAAAGAAACAGCTCACCTGGAGATTAAGGAAACAGAAGTAAGAGTGGTTTCCCGTCAGCCATTTTGGAAGCAAGAATTTCATCATTTGCTCCATAACTCGAGACGTGTCGCATGTTGGACATGAGATTCTGGGTTTCAGATCGTGTTCCAGAGGATCTGATAAGAGATTCCATTGACCTAACATTGGATTGAAATTTACACTTACACATGCCAATAATATTTGCAATATTTCAAGTCTCCCGTTCGAGTTACATGTAACGTAAGGTGACGTAGCCTTGAGACATCAAAAACGAGATTGAAAACATCAATTATTAATGATTATAGCTTTTAGAGTCTCGTGAATATTTATTAGTTGTCACGTAAGGTGAAACCAATCTCTTGTTCTTTAAAACCAATTGTTTTGATTTCCCTACGAATTCTTGCTCAAAAGCAAACCCATCCAACAACTGCACTCCGATTCATCAGTCAACCCATCACTTGCACCTGCTCACCCATCCTTTCCCAGGATTCCATTTGCTGGAAACTTCTACCATCCACATTCTCTCTCTTTTCTCTGTCATCCTCCACCCTCGTTGCAAGCACCGTCTTCCTATCTAAGTAGCAATGACGTTTTAGGCAGATTGGAGAAGACAAATCGATACGACACAGACATGGACTGACGCACACCAGTTTCGAGCATGCGCACACTTAGTGAGTAAAGAAACAAAAAAAAAAAGAAACAAAAGGCAGATAAGGTGGAAACCAACCTCATTAGCAAGAACCATACAGTGGATATCGACAAAAACACGAGGGAAAAAATTAAAATAAACAAATCAACATTTGTTCAATCACTTAACGAACAATCAAAACAAAAAGTATTTTGATTGAAACTCTTGTCCCTACAAAAAATACCCATTAGCCTGTTTGTGACTGACAAAAGAGTTTCAAAGTACTTCTTTGGGTGATTTATGCATGTCCAATAAATTCTACAAACTAATTTTTTTCTCCATTTAAATTAGCTTTGCTAATAAATGAATAAATTTCATTTTCAATCCAGGTCCAATACAATTCCGTTTGTCCACAGTAAAAGCACTGGTTAAACTTTAGGGGGCCATTACAAAACAAAGGATATACCCAATGGTACCTCAAATGTTTAAATTAATTTGTTTTAAAACTTCTTAACATGACTGAATTAAATCATTTGGGATGCTATTTGTGGTGACGCAAGAGATACGGTGCACAAATTGGAGTAATAAAGGTTGTTTTGATGACATACAAGGCGCAACAGGACTTTCAATGTTTCTCACTGAAGATGATCGCAAGATCGAAAGGTCTGTTATTTTTAGATATTTTTGTACCATGTGTGTCATCAAACCAACCTTTATTATCACGTATAAGATGTGTGCATTGAGACAGAAATTCCAAAATGGCCATTGGTATACCCTTGTTTTGTAGTGCCCCAATATTAGGTTCATTCAAAGTTTCTGTTTTTAGTGTTTCTATAAACGAAATGGATGCCATAAACCACCATCAAACCACCATCAAAAACTGCAAAAACTGAAGCCACATCCAGAAGAGGTTTTTGAAGTTGTTTATGTCTTGTTTTAGTTTTTACAACCAAATTCAAAATGGCTGCCACATAAGTTAGATTGGCCATCAAACTTCCAATTGTTGTAATGCTTCCAGGTGAAGCATCCGCCACCATAATACGTGAGGTAGTAGCTTAAATCTGTTGAAAGAAGTGGGTCATAATTTGTCCATTGGATAAAAACGAACGATTTTGGCATTTACTTGTAAAACCCAAAAACTAACCTATAGAGAGACACAAAAACCAAGTAATTCCTCACACGTGCACGGCTAGACATGTTTTTATCTTCTATTTGGTCCTGTTCGTAGAAACAACAAAACCCATATAAACAAAAACTTTGAATGCATCCATTATTCTGCTGGAAAGTGTACACTACTATTTATTCATTTGTGTCAATGTGAAAAAAAACAAAAACGTACATTTCCCTTTCCTATTTCAAATTACTGCAACTGATGAATGGTCCATTCAGAGAGAACATGCTTTAATCTCTAACAAAAATACACTTGTGTCATAATGAAATGAAAGCAAACCATTTATTGATTAAAACGCTTTCATGTTCATCCAACAATCCTGATAAAAGCAGAGCTGGAAATATGAATAAGAAAAAGAATAAAATACGATAAATTACAGATTAACGTGAAAAATAGATGATATAAAACCGAGAAAAATAACACAAATTCATTTAAATCCATGACTCGGATTGCAAATGTCCTTCTTAAGCTGATTGCACTGGCGCATTAGCAATTGCCATTATGTAAATTCTTATTTCAACTTAAAGCTCAATCCTAAATAGAATGCCCCTCTCGCTAATTTACAGCATTTGCTTAAATCTTACTACAAATGCAACATTTATCCCCAGGCGTGTTAAATATCTGCATAAATGTGGTGAGTGATGCATTCGTTTGCTTGCTTTTAATTTAGTCCTACCTGAATTTACTAGCAACCGGACTCCCTTTACACTCATTGCAACATGACTGCACAAAGCTCTAAACATGTAGCACACAAAATAATAATAACACTACAACTCGTCAAAATTCAATGTGCAACTCAGCCTTAAATAACAAAATTTAAACGTCATTACAGTGCCAATAAAGTGTGCATGCTTTTGCAAATTTTCCATCCGATGCGCTTGATGATCAACTGTTTCGCCCCCTACACATAAAACGGAGCTCATCATCAGTTATAGGCGTTCAGATGGAAGAAACTCAGTGCGCAATCAATCACAGGAAATGCTAGTGATGGGAGAAGGGAGGCGAGGAACATACAACACCGAAGCGTGAATAGACTAGGGAGGAGTAAAAAGAAAATGGAGAGAAAGAGAGGTTTGAAACCAAAACGAAAATAAAGAAGACAACGCAATAAAATATATATACGGTATATTTCTTTTTCCCTAAAATATTCAAAAATACCTTTTTGTGTATCGATGATACACTAATTCCGAAATCAAACCAAGGTGATGGCAGCACTCTAGTTGTCGTTATCAACATTTTGTATTCTTTTCGCAAGTGGGGTGTTTGTATTAATTACCACTACGCGGCACACCTCAAGTTCTAGTGTGTTCGGGGGAGACTAACGCAGTACATTCTGCTATTCTTATACATAGTTTAAAATTTTATAATAAAAGCATTTTCATGTTTCGCACGTTTTGTATGTTTAAATGTGACATAGGCGGGAAAAAAAAAAATAGAATATGCCACGAATCCCCAACCAAAAATAAAACAAACCACAAGCGTTTTAAAACCCACAGTGTTTTTTAAAAAAAACATGTTTCCATGTTTACGGGGATGATAGACAAATGAATAAATAAAATTTAATAAAATAAAAATAAGGACCATTCATAAGACACAAAAATGAAAGAATTCACATTTGAAGGCAAAGATTAAATGCACCTGGTGTGTAATGTCTGATTAAGCCAGTGGTGTAGCAAGAAGTCAATGGGCCAGTGTGCAAGTTTGGATTTTCGGTACTTGGCGAGATATATAGTCGCTATTTTCATCCTCCATGGGCCCCCTAGGCTCGTGGGCTTGTGTCAACCGCACGTGCTGCACTCCCGATTGGTACATCACTGGATTAAACCTTGTCTGTGTTAATCCTAGTCAGAATGCAATGAACATGTGAAGTAAAGATCGACTTTTTTATTCTGAAATCCAATTTTTTTTAATGATGCTATTTATGCCAATTCCTAAGGCTGAGAAGCTAAAGAAGTCAACTAATCGAAATAAGCCGACTAACTGGTTTAGTCTGAGCGAATCGCTTCTCCAATCTTGATGACAAATTCTTACGAGTTACTTCCTCTGCATGCATATAATTAACACTACAATTAATTACTTTTTTCCAAAAAAATCAATTTCTGTGCAAAAGAGGCTATTTTTGGCTATGTCAGCCCAATAAAACTCGATTTACTTTCTTTTTTTTTTAAATAAAAAGAAAATCAAATTTCCAATATTGCTTTCACCAACACAGGCTTTTAAAACCAAAATTCCGAAAGAGATGATTGAAATTCTTTGCAGGTTTCGCCATTTCGTAAACAACTAAACAACAGACTATTATTATCTGTTTGTGTATTAAAATTACAAGTATACACTGTTGAAAAATACAGTACAGTTTCATTCCATTCCATTCACTTATCAACATTCTTTAAACATTTAAAAGCTAATTTCTTTAAAACATATCGATTTGTTTATCTGTTATATTGTAACGTGTAAACTGAAGATTACGTTAATTACGATTATAAATTAAACTAATTAAAAATGTAAATGAAAATTACCTTCGAAATAAGTTATAGTTGCACACACTATTTCCTGATTTCATGCATCAAATCAACTACGTTGTATCAGGCTGTGTTTAGCTTAATAAGAAGTTAAAACTGAAGCAAGCGTTGGCTTTTTAATTAAAAAATGATAATGCTGTGTGGGTACGTAATTAAACATCATTGGGTGTCTTTTATACACGATTTTCTAGTAATGAAGTTTTGGAAACTTTATATAGCTTTTAATTAAGAGTGGAATTTTGAATGGCACACCTGCTGAATTTTTTTAACCACTCCAAACAATTTCCTTACAATTCTTCATATTTATGCATGCCATTCTTCCAACTTTTTTTCTTCAGACTAATAATGAAAATATAGGAGAAAAAAAAAACAGCATTTAAATAATCATTTGGGCAAAATTTAAAATAAAACCTTATACATGGCTTTTTTTAAACCACGCACACATGCACATGTCAGTTGAAAGACAACAAAAAAATTTGAATTAGAAAAAAAATTATTGATAAAGTAAAAGAAATTTTATGGTATTTTAGTTTTTAATATTTTGAAAACGCATCTGTCAAATTTAGTGCATGTCTAATGTGCTTTCAACATTTTTCTTAAGCTTAAAGAAATCTGCCACATTTTTCTCCAACCCTGCCTTTGTGGAACCTTCAACCAACCCTACTCTGGTAATGAGATTTCAATGTAGCTCACGAATTTGCTCAGTCAAAAACAGAAGCGTAATGAAGGCAACAGACGGTGTTGTCAATAAAAAAAAATATAAAAAAAAATATATATGACATTAAACTTTAGTATTTTCAAAACCCGCAATTCCTAAATTGCAACAATAAAATCTATTTGGGTAAATAAAATTTGCATTTTCAAAATTCAATATCACGCATGTTTATTCATCTGACCCACTATGAAAATAATCTCATTTAACGCAATCAGAAATAAAAAAAATAAATTACTCTTTTTACAAATTCGAAATATCAACCCCCAAAAAAAGTCGACAAAGATGGAGATCAATTTCCACATGTGGTGATTCAAAAAGATCTTTTTATAAACACGAGTAAATACAAGGAAATCTAAACAAAATGAAATTGCCCAAAGATCACCACAGCTGCAACGACGCATACTGAAACCCAAGAAATAAATAAACCTAATAGAGGAGCCGTGACATAGACAAATGTAAACAAATATGAATAAAACCAGAATAAAAAAGTGCTTTAAAGGATACAATGTGTATTTATGCGTAAAAGAAGCTTTTTCATGCAGCCTTTCAGATAAAAAAAACTCGCTCCACGGTTTGCACGTCTCATTAATTTAAAACTTCAGAAATAAACATACACATTTTAAAAACCAATAATAAAAGAAGTAACAAATGATAATTAAAGACAGTTCCAAGAATTCTCCGCAAATTTCATTGATTTTCTCAGAAATTACGAAAAATCCAACCCATTGCAAAACATTATTATTATTTTAAATATTGGGTAGAGAACTTTTCATTTTAATCTATTGTCTTCTCTTATTTCCACATTCTAACCTGAAAAAGTCATGCGAGTGAAAATACCAAACATACACTAAATCCTGCAACATACCAGCTGTGTTTAGCTGCCGTCAAATCACACCTGTGACTCTACTAAAAACTCAAAAACAAAAATATTGATTAGTCGTACAGTGTTGTTACATGACCACATCTGCTTTCGCTGTAAAATATTTGATGCTTGTTTTCTTTCTTCGCCAGCGATTGATTTGTCCAAACAACCTTTGCAGCCAAAAGGCATGTGCATTGCTCACCGGGCAGTTGAGCACAAGAATCCAAGCTTGAAATCGCTAGAGCTGACCACTGTCCTCTGCTTGACTGCCCATTACTCCTTTCAAGACAGAAAATAATCTAATTCTATTGACTCTTCAACTGTGTTTGTGCCGGCATTCATCCGATTGAATTTCAATTAATTTATTCAAAAATTTCATGAAAAAATGTTACTTAATATTTCATCGTTACTAAGTGATAGAGCTTTTCTCTCTTGTTATAGTGTAACTAGGCTAATTTTTGCTGTGTCTAATGATTCCATGCTTGATTGAGTAATTTAGAAGTAATGAAGATAAAAGAAGAGTGAAGCAGAAAAATCGATCATAGTCGTTATGGACGCATAGAAATACAAAAAAAAAGGGAAATTGAAATATGAAAAAAAAAATAAAAATAAAAAAAAATCACAATTTGAGTTGATTTAAAACAAAAACGAGCAAACTATTGAAAATGAAGTAAAGAACATGTCAAACAAAGCACGCATTTCCGATGTGTGATTTTTTATTTTTTATTTTTTATTATTTTTTTTTATCCCAGTGTTTTCCAATGTCTGGCATTGTTTTTGTGTACCACGTCTACGATTTTTATAGTTTCTTTTACACTCACACCTCGCTATACGATCCCCCTTTATACAGCTTTTTGCCATAACGGCCTGGTGTAAATATCGCTCAATTTCGATATAAGGCCAAAAAATCGGGAAATTCCCTAACGAATCAAGGGAGAATCAGGAAAACGTCCCCTGATTCATTATACAGACAATTCGCTTTGCGCCCGACTTTCCAGGAACGTATCTCGGCCGTGTAGCGAGGTATGAGTATATTTCTTTTTCAAAATTAATTTTTTTATTGGAAATAATTTATTTCCCATAAAAATTTAGATTTTAAAAAAAAAGTCATGAAAATCGTGTAATTTATTTGAAATAAAACGATTTTCATGATTACTTAGCTCATCACCTTTAAAATAGGAAAAGGAATAAGTGTGGTAAAACTTATGAACCTAATTACCGTCGGATTTAATTAGTTATTGCAAAATCGCTAAATTTATGAATAACTGAACAATATATGAGCTTCCCAAAAGAGCAACAATTAACACAACTACTATTTGTAAGATACAAACTTCAAAACACGTTATAAAATTCCGGTAAACGACCCACCAGATGAGCTGATAATTGCCAAATAAGACCACTTTCCACATTATGTACAGTCAATTATTTTAATCAAGTTAATGAGGTGCAGTATTGACTTTTTATTTTTATTTTTACACGAATGATCAAAATTGCCTTGACTAGCACATTGACTTTACCGTATCCATCAGTAACCAGTACCGTACTTTAAGATAAATATATTAAACTAAAAAAGTTTGTGCATTTGCACATAAAAAGTGACATTTACATTTTGCAGTAAGCGATCAGCAGCATGGGACATTGTTTTACATCTAATTATCCTATTTACGTTTAAGGGAGTGTTAAATCATGACATGACAAATCTCTAACAAGCTGAATCTTACATTATATTTGCAGAATTTGGAAAAATAAGCCTGTAATTCTCTGAAATTATGAAGAGATACCTATGGCCAATTAAACTAAACCTCGACAAATAATTCAAACTTACTTCCCAGTCAACAAAATATCTAATTTCACTTTAAAACCGGAACTAGCACTCACTAATCGACGGTCACCTTGACTTTTATTCCTCAGTTAATCCCACATCTCATATTTCTTCGTCAAATTGCTTATCCTGAAAATATCTTATGTTGATTTCGTCTTCGTTTTTTCAAACAAACCGGTCGATTTGCAGGTGGAACTGATAACTTTTGATAGCAGAATAGATGCCAACGGAAAAGAGAGTATGTTATTACTTTAGAAAAACTAATGATGGTTGCTACGTAACAAGGATTTCCAAACAAAGATGGAGTCATGACTCCCGCCCACTCAGCTCAATGCCGAATAATAATGACGAGAAAAACTTGGTTCATAAGCAGGTACTAAATGCATGCTCTATATGTTTTTTTTATTACTTATAGATATATCAACTTTTAATAGCACGTTAGTCTGCTTAATAGTTGTTTACAAAGGTTCGTTATGGTGTTTATTCTGCACCGGTTAGCTTTGTCCCCGCAACTTTTCACTCAATCACGCGCTTGATTTTTTTTAATAATTGAAACGCACTTCCCAATTTCGCATTTGCGTCTCATGTCTTAACATGTCATTCCAATTATCGGAAATAACTGTTCGAAATAAACATGTTTTTGTCGATGACAAAATTAAGCCCAAGTTGGAATTGGAAAACAACTGCAAATCCAAAATAGTTTCTGAATGGCTTAGTTTCTTACCTTTGTTCAGTTTGGTCTTAATTTGTTTTTAAAAAGTAATAAGAATGGCGATTTCTTACCTGTAAATATAAAAAAGAATAAAATCAATATACAAATTCATTAGATCAATTAAAAAAATTGATAAACTCAGTCACAAACTCTGAAAAAATAATAATAAAAAGCTGCTAAAACATGCCCATGCAGAAAAATTGTAAGTAAATAGATCAGATCATCAGCACCTTCATTTTCAAAAATTCCTGTGAACATGCTTTTCACACACCACTTACCCTAATATCTGAAATCAAAATCTAAGATAGTACAGCAACTGTTGTGCTTTAAACTGAGTGCCAGAATAATATTTTGCTGCACCACAACAAATTCGATATTTAGCAAATCAATTTTTTTTTTTTTTGAAAATCGTAATAATTCCGTTTAAAACCCAAACAATTTCTCAAGAACCTTTCAGAAATGTTGAAAGAATGGCAGCCAAAATATGAAATCACTCACACTCACACCTCTCTTTGTAGTGCCGCACTTTTGGGAGAATAAGAACAAACAATAGAAAAATGTTTAGAAAATTAAATTGTGTACTTTCTGTGTCGTGGATTCTGAAGAACAAAGATGGCAGTGCAAATGATCTATTCAATATCAACAGAGCGCTGTATGAGCTTAAAGCAGCCAAACCGAAATCAGAGCTTTACTCATCACCTGTCATATCAAGGTGTGATATAAGAGTATAGAAAAGATGGGAAAACGACAGGGACAAAGAAAGCAATTAATTTACCAAGACTAGCCACAAACCCTCAGCTGATAAACCCATGCATTCTCACCGTTTATACGATGGAAGTAAAGAGCAAATTGCCTTTGCCTTCAGATCCCACGCTTTGTGTGTGCAACTGACTGATATGGCCAGAAAGTTCCAAAGACCGTAATTAATATACAAGAGAAACCTTCTCACATAAAGAATAACCCTAAACCATTATTGACGAGATTTCCACAACATCATTACACAAATCAAAACAGTTCAAATTTCCATAATTACAATTAATTAACCTCCGTTAAGCGTTGATTTGATTAAAGTCAAGAAAACATCAACCAAGACAATAAAACACAAATTTACAATTATTATTTTATTTATCATGGTGGTACCCGCATTGTTTACTGACGTCCACGACTAAGTGCACTTCACTAGCGCTGTTTTCGTCGTGTTTTATCTTTCAATTCAAATGCATTAAAAGAATCTGGAAATTCACGTTAAATTAAATTTTAATTTGACTTATAGCTCGTAAATCAAGAGCAAGACTAAGTTTTTTTTCCTTCTTTTTTGCTTGTAGCACAACAAACGACCGAACATGTTTTCTCTGGTTACGAAATTTGATTCTCCACAGCACTAATAACGGCCACATTCCTCAAAGTTTATTGCAAAAAGGTTTAGCTGAGTGTATATGGCCATGTGGAATTCAGTTTGATTGGCTATTAAAGCATAAAGTTTAATACACATACGGGAAGTCGCTTATTCCATCAATCATCTTTCCAGATCACGTTATGTCAAATGGTAATTTTAATTGTCACGAAAGTTCAGATTTGAATTACAACCCACAATACGACTAATTATTTATTGGAAAGTTCGTTTCGAAGTGTAAAAGCAGTAACACTTCAAATTTGTAAGCAAAATTTTGCAAAATACCTTTCATTTACTTGTAAACAACTACAAACGCTTTCTTTGCTATGAATCACTTAGATCGGATTCTGTTGAATCGTCTGGTCTGAAGAATTCGCTTTATCTGCCTTTGCACTGCAGTACCAGTCACGAAGCAATTGATATTCACGAGCTATTTTTTTTCTTTTCAGGACAAGATTAGGCGACACGTGAAGATTAATGATTGGGGCTTTTCGTTTTAATACATATCACCACAAATTTAAAATGTCCAAAGCCATAACGTCTCCTTACATTCGGTCCTCGCCTTAGTTTACTTGTGATGGATCCATTTTTGATTACTGAAAATACAGTTCTCACGACTACACATTGTTTATTCAAGCCTAAATTGACAGCGGTAACTCTCACATCAATATTAAATTTAAGCACAGATGGTTTTAAATTGAGCCTCAAGAATCAAGATTAAATGAATAAGCAAGAGATCTTGCAGAATCAAGCTTTTTAATAATTTATAAGTTATAACTTGGATCAAAACGAGAATTAAAATGCACAAAAATATCTAGAAAAATTTCTAAATATTTCTTAAACCTCCTTTGCTTCGGTCCCATCGCCATCCTACTCAATAAGGATAAAACCGCTTATAAAACCGCTTTCCGAGAGTTAAAATTGTAAGTTGATTACTTTTATGGCTATTCCTCCCAAACCACTCACACAATTCCCAAAGTGTTTTACTTAAAAAGTTTATAGTATTCAACATCCATACCACAAAATGATCGACGTATTGTACAACACAGAATAATATTAATAATAACAATAATAATAAAGGAGGAAAGGAAAACTCTAAAAAAAAAATTTAAAAAAATACTAACCGACAAATTTAGTGTTTTAGAAAAAAAAAATAAATAAAATACTGCACCACATTTTATTGACAATACATAACCACTTTTTTGCCATCGACAAATATACGATGTCGTGACTTGATCAACGACACTTATCTCCCGTCAAACTTTGATGAATTAGATCAATATAACTTTATTGTTCCCTAAACACACAAAAAGGAGTCGGTTACAAACTCTGATAATAAAATCATTAAACAAAGAAAAAAAAATCGTGAATATGTATATAAAAAAAAAAAAATCATAAAAAAAAACAAAAAACCAAACAGGACTTTGCGTGATGCCTGCTACTTGGAAAGAGGGATAAAGTACACAGGATGTGTCTCGTGACTGCTCATGGAACCAATCAAAAGTCAACTTGATTACTTTGCAATGAGGATCATTACGTAAAAAAAAAAAATCTCCTTTTGCTTTAATTTGTCCTGTTTAGACATTAAATTGCTTATTTTTTTAATAGCTGTGCTTGATGGGATCATTTTTCATGTAATAAATTCCAAGTAAAGTCAACCATGACGTTTGTTTCCGCTTTTTATTTTATTTTATATTATATTTTATTTTATTTCATATTTATTGGTCAGTTACTTTACCCTTTATGCTCCAATATTTCAATTGTGATGTGTCGTAAGATAAAATGCTCGTGACTGTTGGCCATTTCAGGGTGGCAATGAGGTTTGCAGTTCAATTTCGATACAGACAGAGATAAATTTTATGCACAAACACGTTGCAAAACGTAATTGAAATTTAAAAATCTGCAACAGGTAATATGGATTTAATTAAACTTCTGTTGTTGCGTAACTATGTGACCGTAATTTATACTTCTCATCGCAAAGAATACGCTATAATGTAAACACCCAAAACGTTTTCGACCTTTGCAGGCCTTCCTCAGTGGGTCGATTGTCAATATGAGAAGTTTAGATTCCAAACACAAAACATACCAATATTTTCTCCTTTAAATCCATTAGAGCATTTATGATCACCTGATCGCAAAAACAAACGCCATTCAACAAATTGTCCAACTATATTTAACAACCGGATGGACATTAAAATTGCATTCAACGCTTTTAATTTTAGAAGCAAAAAAATGATGATAATAATAATAATTAGAAAGAACCAATTTTCAGATTTCAACCACAAACTTTAAAACCCTATTTGCATAATTACCCACAAAGCAACCTCGCTTTATACCACACATGCCTCACATTCCCTACTATGTAACACTCTCACTAAACTCGCCCACACCTTAAATAAAATTAACATTTTTTCTTTTTAAAAATTGCAAAAACCTTAAAACAAAAACGAAAAAAAAAAAAAAAAAAAAAATGAGAGAATGAGAGAATGAATCTTCATGTTTACACCACACCTCGCATCAACATGCGTCTTCAACTTTTCTCTAATATAATCTTATTTTACGACACACTCTTGTACCATTTGTGGTACCTTTTGCACCCCAAATTTATTGCCAAACCAACAAGAAATTTTTTTTATGCGCCTGATCATCGTGAAACTCTTGCACAGTAATGGATTAAGGCCTTTCTCACTTGTGCCCTTTCACCACTCAAATAATAAAGACTAGCAGGTGCATCTAATTCATCTAGATGGGACTAGCACCGAGTTTACCGTATGAATTTAAGGCAATAACTTGCTACGAATAGGGTTTAAAATGTATTATGGAAGTGTAGTACGCCACGCGTTGTAGAGAATACAAAATGTCTCGACTCAAACAAATGACAACCAAATTTCATGTGTTCCGAACATGAACTCGAGGAATGTGCTCAAATGTAATTTCCCAGTAACAAAAAAATAAATGCATAAAAAAAAGAAAATGCATCTCTGCGAATATAATAAATAAAACGCAATATCGTTAAGTAGGTAATTAAAATCCTACCGTACATGTTATGCCAAATTCTGCCGTACTAACTATTCAATATTCAGTTGCACATTTTTAACATCAGAGGGCGCGTCCTATTAATATGCACTCGGGCTGTCATATTTAAAATGCATGATTTCCGCTTGAATTAGCTTTTTTTTTTCTTTTTTTAAATCGCATGTGCATTTGCATGCACGCGACCGACTCATGCATAGGCAAACCGTGACCAAGGGCAGTTTTTTTTCTTCTTCAAAATTGCAGTTTTAAACTGGTCACTGATATTTGACAAACTCGCAACTTCTGCAGCTTCTTATCATCCACAAAGCAAAAACCTTAAGATCCACCATTTGTCAGTTTCGGTTAAGTGCTTAGAGGCCGTCCCTAAATTACGTAACGAAATTTTTTTCTTTTTTCTTTTTCACTATAAATGGAATTTTTATACCTTGACAAGTTACACATATCAAGATGTACATTTTTTTCCAAGTTGGCCAGTAAAAACTAAACAATTAAGCTGATCATCACAAATGGATGTCCTAAGAGAATAGAGAGAAGCAAATGGCAGCAATGTACCTTACGTGCATGTATGCCACTGCGAAGTGTAACTGGTAAATATTTTATTTGGTTATACAACACACATTTCACACCGATATAAGGACGGATTTAACCTCTCCGAAACCCATACCATGTGGCACTATCTTAGAATACCAAACCTCAGTACATTGCGGTTATCACACGTGATTTCACACACAGGAGAATTCAAATGTTTATTCCATGTTTATTCAAATGTTTATTGTCTAGACATTCAAGTTTTAATGCACTGTAAGCAACCAATTAGTCTTTGCAACTGTAATGGATTACATAAAGTATAAATTGCTTCTCTAACATTGAAAATTAATGATTTTCACGTGTAAAATATTTCTCTTCAGTTTATAAAAGCACTTTCTTGACGAATTTGGCTACAGTTACGATGTATTGCACACAGCCAAACCAAAATACACCCAGGACCAAAAAACTAAAACATAAAAACAGGTGTCCACACCGAACTAACCACTGCACCATTAATAAAGCCCAACCGCAACACAAACCAATAACCAAAAAGAACTTTTGGAACTGCAGTCTAGAAGACTATTTGCAGATAAAGCTGTGTAATTTGTAATTACACAGAAATTGTGTAAATTTTGTGTTTTGAACAATTTTTAACATGTTTCAACCCAACAAAAATAATCAACTAAAACGATTTAGTGTTAAACTCACAAAAATGCAATTATCAAGTTAAACGAAACAAGTTATACGGTATATTATGTTTTGCCAAAAAAATCAAAACAAATGCTATATTATATTGATACAAATAACCTCATAAGATACAAATCCAAATATTATACAACTCAATCAACGTAAAAAAGAAAGAAATCTCGACTTTTTATTCGATGGCATCACCTGTCCATGACGTAGTAACCATCCATCAAAGACCAAGTGCCTCTCTTTCCTAACTCGGCGTGCATCAGCCATTGTTAGCTCATGATAATGCAATATTGAGCAAGGCTGGCATATGCATCATCAAAAGTCTGCAGGGCCTGCAGGGTATTCGAGTCTTCAATTCGATTTGGGAGCCAAGAAGGAGAACACTCTTGCCTTGCAATCTTGTTTTCCAAGAACGACCAAGCCTAGGATGAGGTAGGGGGTAGTGCAGAGAAGGATGTGCAGTGAAATGGAGGAGCAATTTTCCCACCTTTCAAAGGCGAAACAAATTAGATTGACACAGAACAGACACCAAAGACGTTGCCATCCTCATTCCACCAACTAAAGGCAATGAAAAGAACCAAAAATGAAAGAGTTTATAAGTGGACAAAAAATGATAGGGTAAAAGGTTTCTGCAGATCAAAATGTCTGTCAATGGCAGCAATAAAAAGAAATGACACACAAAAAAATGGCAGCTTCCTACAACGTCACAAAGACATCTGGAACGTTGAAAAGCTTCTCTTATTTATTCACTAATCATATTATTCAAATGCAAATGGTAAACTGATTAGGATTATATGCTTAATTAGATAGAGAAGGCAAATGTGATCAGCACATGGTTGATCAAAAATGAGTTGATTATCGTTCGAAGTTCTATTAAGTTTAAAGAAAGAGAAAATATAATTCAATTTCAAGGTATACAGGTATAGGAAACAAGTGCAGATATTTTTCTTTCTTTCTTTCTTTCGAGGTTTTCTTCGCCTTCAAATTGATAGGAATCAGTACAGGTGCAATCAACACTGCGCAGTGGCAATTGTACAAAAAAATGCAATTACTGTAAAGAGAAAAATCAGTCTGCTGATTGACTCTGATTTCATTTGTACTTTCACGTGTTACAATGACATATAATTTCTCAATCTTCAAACTCTTAATACTTTTCATACTTTTTCAATACTTTTCAATAACAAACAACTACTATATATATATATATTATTTTGGGGGGTTTATTTGTAGACAAAGCAGTGTTTTATCTTCATCTTTATTATGCACATAAAAAAAATCATGCCATGCCTATATTTTTTTCCAACATTTTCTCCCTTTATACCGATCAATACTAATTGCAGGCAGTTTGAATCTACATGAAAGCCAATCAATTACGGCATTTGCCTCAGTCCAGTTAGTAGTTTGCTGATGTTGGAACACTTCACTTAAAGAGCTGGAGAAAAAAGGAGGAAAAAAATATTGTTCTTGGCCTGCAGTCAAAAACTTAACCTCAATTTTCCATCTTAATTAGACAATACGCTGTAGAATTTGTAATTACAATTTATCTGAATTTTTTAAACTTTCAATTATTACACGTCACTAATCTAATTCTTAATCTTTTTTTAATTCGTGTTTTTAAAGTGAACAGTAATTTCCATTTGTTTACTAAACAAAAAAGGGAGGGGATAAAATTTACCTATTTTTATTTTTATTTTTTAGACTGATACTTCTTTTTTCACGGCCTGACAGCGATCACTCATTCTGCAGCAGATGCAATGAGTTATTCGCGTGATATTGGATTTGAAGCACGCAACTGGCAACAAAAGACCAAAACTCACACGAGTTACGAGTAGCAAAAAAGTTGCAAGAATCATGATCATGTGCCCACAAAAAATATATACATTTATATAAAGAGAATACTCAGAAACGATTTAATCGCACAATAGTTTTACTATTATTTTATTGTTATTTAGGTCGCATCTGGTTTTGCCATTCAAAACCCAAAAAAAAATAATTTTTTTTTGTTCCTGTATAATGTAAACTTAGAATTCAAATGAAAGATCAGTAGGCGCATTCATAAAGTCAATTAAACTTGTTTAAATTTTCTAAACCAGTCTAAACGTAAGATTTTACATGTTAAATTTGACATTTAGACTGGTTTAAAAAAATATAGACAAGTTAAAATGACTTTACGAATGCGCCTAGTGTGTATGTGGGCTCTGTCTTCATGCACATTCGAGGGACGAATGTGAAAACGAAATCAATTATATGAGACTTAAAATTATTACATTATTTGTTTTACTGATTCTTTATATGTCAACGTCTGATTACTTCATTGAATTTATTCAGGCTTAATCAAGATGGCGTTTGATACTAATGTCACTGAGTAAAACATTTTTTTCTGTTTATCTCGAAAAGCTTAAACGAAGATGAAATTAGATTTCGTTTTCACATTTGTCCCTCGAATGTGCGTGAAGACAGACCCCAACTAAGAAACGATTAAATAAATAAATTGTGTATCAAATTCAAACCACCACTGGAAAAAAATACTCGCTCTCGCTCACAAAGTTGATTTGATCCTTTGATACAACAAGTCAATCCCCAATGAGCAGACATAATGCAACCATATCTGAATGTGCGATGTCATCATTTATGCCCAACACAGTGGACATATAGTAAATTAAACACGTGTCAATACACGCAATGTACGCATAGAAATATTTTCCATAAAATTATTGATGTTTTTAGACATTTTAATATCCCGAACACTTCAACCGTCTTTCCTCCGCAGATCCCAAGGCATTGCTTATAGGGAGCAAGCAGAAGAACATGGAATTAATTGACAAAGAAGTTACTCGTCATGTAAATATGAATATATTTAAAAGTTAAGCAAAGAAAAAGCCTTCCAGCACGCAGAACAAGACAAAGGAATTGGAAATTAAAATAAGGTGCTGGAAGAACTATCTACAAGAAACTAATTTTCACTCTTAACTTCGTATAAACTTTATTGTTTATAATTACTTAGAAAAAGAAAGAAAAAGAAAAAACTTCAACAAAAATGGTCATTAAGTTTAAATGAAAACTTATTCTGGTAACAAAACTGGCAGTTGTTGCTTAGCTAAAACTATAAACTGTACAAGTCACATTTGTCTCGGAAGTGGAGCAGTTAATTTTTTTTAAAAAAAGTTCTCATTAAAAAATTAATATCAAAAAGTAGATCCACTTGAGATTCTTTCTTCTACTTTTATATTAAAATACATTCAAGTAATACAGTACCCATATAGAATTTCAAATTTAATTTTTAAATAGATAAGGTTTTTCTAATTAAAAACATAAAACTCTACCTTAATTGCCTGTTTCTCGTGGTCTTTATTTAGGATCTAGTTATTACATTTACTAAACTTTTATGAAATTCAACCTCAACTTTAAAAAAAAATATCATTTTCTAAAGTTCGCCATACTTTTTCTCTATTTTTCAATATCCACACCATAAAAAAACTTGATCCATTTAACAGCCATGCACCTGATTTCATTATTAAGCTTGACATAAAACCAGATGTAAGCTGTCAGCTCCGGAAGTGAATTAACACGGGCACTGATACGGTTTGCATATGCACGCATGCAAATCGTATACAAACACGTGTAGAAAGTAAAATAAAATTTAAAACCCCTAAGACAGTCTGTTAACGAAACAAACCTGTATGGTATAGTTCAATTGCGAGTTTGTATAGGAAAAAAATGAATCCAGCTTTCAATTTGTTTCCTCGAACCAAGCAGGAGGTAGGCGCGAGTTTCATAGCGAAAGAGAGAAAGATCTTTGGCCTCGTGAGAGCTCCGAAATAGATTCCCAAGATCAATATCCTAACACTGAACTACTCATAAGATATATGTACTAGGTGAAAAAAAGTCTAAACTCGATAATATAAATTTTACATACAATTTCTTGACACTTTCAATATATTTCCTCTTATAATTATACGTTTTCGAGAAACGAGACGCAAAAATGAGAAAATTGATTACAGACATTAGCTACAGTATTACATAATTAATAGGTTCAAATACCTGCTGTCTATTCCGTTCAATCAATTAGTTTTGCTATCCGGTTTTATATAATACCATGCTGTTTTGTTGACAAGTTGTTGTTGGTTACGGGCCTTCTTTCACGTGTAAAACACAATTCTAGGAAACATCTATGTATTTATTCTTAATAAATAGAGTTTTTGAAGTTTTACATTTGTTATTCTAATTGTATAGAATGAAAAACTTTCTGTGTACTTTTAGTTGTAAAAAAGAGATAATGCAAGTGCAACAAACAAGGTACGGAAATCTATGTGTGACTGTAATAATATTTGTTTTATATTCTCTGTAGGCAAGTTGGAAAGAAAATGAGTAAAACAATTTCGCTGTAGTGCAAATTGCGACTCGTTTTTACATGTATACTAAGCGATTTGCACTCCATGCACCACCAACATTCAAAACAAACACACAAAAACAAAAACATACACACACGTGAAAAAATTAAACAGTTGAAACACGTTTCTATTTTCGAATGCACTTTAATGCTAATTTCCAGTGCAGTTCGTCGACTTGTTTTGTTATTATTTATTTAGGCCTTTAGGGGTAGTATAATTGTATAAATTTTTGATAAAGTATTAAAACTTTTATTACGACTCTAAAAATTTTCCAGCCGCCATCAACTTTGACATCACCTTTACTTTTTTAGAAGGGAGGAAAAAACATTCAAGCGAAAACATCTGCGCTTTTTAACTCGAGTATCATCCATATTCCGTATATTAAATTTTCTTAGGAATTGAACAGAGATGACATGATCACGTTACCATCCAAATTCTGTTTAGCCCTAATCATTCTTTTATTTTCCCTTCTGTCAAAAATCCACTACAAACATAGTTATACTATGCCATCATTCGTTTAATAAAAATAAAAAAGAAGAGAAAACAAAAACTTATTTAGTTTGGTTGAGGAATATTTTAAAATCGCATTTTTTTCTAACGTCATTTTCTGTTTCCCCCGCTTGATTTTTCGTATCAGTACATCTGTAATACGGTGCTCAGATCGTATCCAAAAAAAAATATCATCAAAAATTATCCGTATGTGTGAGGTTTGAGAAAAATATGGACTTACATGGCCCATATGGTTAAAAAAAAAAGTGTATCGTTTACATTGCAGAATATATTGCATTTCGCAGGATTTAAGTATGTGTGAGGTCCCTCACGGCCTCCGTACACGGGGCCCCTCTCTGATTGAGCCCCACCCTTTGTAACTTCCGGTTTTGGCAAATAAAGTTAGCAACTCGACCCCCGGTACTTCCATTCTACACCTTTCTATTCATTACAGAATGATATTCGTTTAGTAAACAATACATTTGGACAAATAATATTGTGGAATGTAGAGTATGTCGTGTTATTAAAAGATTTTGCTATTATGTTACTATAGTTACACTGTTACGCGCGGGCTGTTGTTGTTGCGTTGTACTTAAAGCCGACATTAAATGGCGTTTTTGTTTTCCTTCAATCGTGATCCTTATAATATTGTGGAATGCATCTCATAATACATTTTACAAAATGTACTACCATCTGCAAACTAATGGCATGCAAAAATATATTACAAAATGCATTCCCACAAAATGCTATACATTTCACAATAAATTGTAATACATAGCAACGTATTTTTGAACCATATGGGGCGTTCAACGGAATGTAGACGAGTTATGGTGCATCAACTTAAAAAATTCCACATCAATATTGCAACACAATTATCAATTGACGATAAGTCTAGGGTAATCAATTTATTTTATTTTTTTAAAACACTAATTCCCTTGTTTGCCATCTTCATGACGAATTAATCACTAAATATTAAAATAGCGCTTGCATATGATAATAAAAAATAAATGTGTAGTAAGCTAAAAGATCTGTTTAAATTTGTAAAAGGCAGTTACCGTCTGGGAGCCATGTGGCTACTTAAGTTTCTATACGATCCGCGATTTTATTAAATGACCCTCACTTAGGTTGCCTTTATGGATTAATTATGTCACAGGTAATTTATTACTAAATTGTCCCAAGTCTCGTGCACAAGTTCAAACAGCTCTCCAATAACTGTCTTCAACGGGCAAATTAGAATGCACCCCAACATAAAATTGACTCTTATAAACCCCAATGTGCAGATCCAATCAGGCAAAAGTTAATAAGGTCACAATGAAGAATGAATGGCGAAATAAAAAAGAAAAACAGGTAAACTGAATAGAGGGTGAAAAAAATGAAGCAAGAAAATGAGATTTTCTGATGTCTTTCATTAAAGAGAAAAGGAGAGCGACAAAGTTTTTTTTTAAAAACAAACAAAAAAATAAAGATTTTAATTTATTAACGTATAAAATGATTTTGTGCACTTATTGGTTTAACAAAAATTTAATCAATACTAAAACGAGGTCAAAATAGCCAAGACGAACATGTATTTTTCTTCTCAGCATCTACAGAATGATCACAAATCACAACAGAACCCAATACATTCGTACGATTAGTTACTTTATATCCCATCTGCATGTGGCAGCCATCGGTATTCTTTCAAAATGTATTTCAGAATTAATCGTTTTCGTTTCCGATGGAGCCAAGTCAATTTGTTTGCGACCGTTTTGCTAGAATACCGCCACAAACATTCGTCTGACCTCCCACATTTATCACAATGGGTAACAACAGAAAGCACGTTTCTATCACGTGTTGGCAGCAAACAAACTAAATTCTAACTACATTAACCCTCCCATCTCTTAACATATATTTGCCCTCACTTTCCTCCTGGAAAAGGAATTCTTTTTTCCTCCTCAGATTTTTTTCTTCTTTTTACCATCCTAGATATTTTAGCTAAACGCTTCTGCTTGTGGCAACCCGGAACTGCATGTGGCATAATGCCATCTGCAAACACCATGCAGTGTACAAGTTTCTGTTTATACGTACATCTTGACGGAGTGTGCCGATGTTGTTATCATCAACAGCATCTGGCGAAAATAAATGGGGAAATTGTAACTGCATATTTGTCCGCACATCTTACATCTATTAGCAAGAGTGCTAAGTCCGGCATCTGGATTGATTTTCAGTCAGGTATAGAAAAGTTAATTATTTGGATGCAGTTAGTCGAGGCAACGTTGGGGGCCGTCCATATATCATGTAATGCAATTTTCTTAATTTTTAAACCCCTTCCACCTCTGTAACAAATTTCCACACCCACCTCCAAATTTTCAAAGTTCGTAACGTTACATAACATGTAAAACAAACTAAATTAAATTAATTTTTTTTGCATGTTACGTAACATTATTGAAAAACTCCTTCGTAAAACCTCCCGCCCTAATAAGGCGTTAGGAATGTATGGATGGCTCCTTGTAGACAAGAAAATGGGTATCATCTGGTTTTTGTTAACTGTAATTAATTCGTAAACAAAGGACAATATCAATATCAAAATCAACAGATAATGAAATTGATTGTGTCTGCAAAAGATGGCGAAAAAACATCAAAGCATAATCGTGTACATCGATTTTCAATGGTAAAATATTTTTCTTTTCTCGATGTCTGTCTTGATAAAAAAAAGATCTAGCAAACATGTATAATAGATCAATGTTGGACTGTGTATGATATAGTTAGGTACTACAGCCCATTTAAAATGTAATGCTTTTGGAGACTTAACAAGACAGCAGACTGACAATGGTCTTAAAAACTGCAAATTCTTTCCAAACTTTAATTCACTACATTTCTTCCCAGTTTTTCTAGCTCTTGTGACAGTGAGCCACTTGGTATACATGATGACACCCAAGCAATAGTTTATTGTTTGATAATTGAAACTCCATACATGAGTTTTTAAAAAAAAAAATGGAACGAAAAGTCGACCGTTTAATTACAAAATCAGAGTACAATCCTAGAAAAATTAAAAACTGTTTTTATTTAAAACATTTTTTTCAATATTTCAAATTATATTCAATTTTTCTTTTTTCCTTTTTACAAAAATAATTATAAACCAAAAAAAAAAATAAAAAATGTAAAAACCATACATTAAAGCACCCTCTTTTTAGCATTATGTCCAAAACATAAATCTTTTGGAACTGCTTAAAAGTTTATACCGAAATATTGGTTTATGATCCTTCAATGATGTAGCCCCTGAAAGGCAACTTCCGTGCTGAGGGGCAGCGCTCTTCTCTTGACTGCTTTCACACGAGGGATTTTCTGTACAAAATCCATTTCACCTGAGATGGGGGTCCATTTCCAGGTGTTTCTGACGCGAAAGAGTGGACATTTGGTTTTGCTCAAAGAAGATTACTTCCTCTTGGGCTATATATATACCGTCCTAAGGGACGTACGGTGGACTGAAGGCAAAAACATCAAATGCACACCCACTGTAGTGAAGCAAAGGGAAAAGCCTTTGCTCAATAATTTACACACTTGAATGGGAATATCGAAGCAACAAACCATTTATTAACCACAAGAAAACGTTATCATTCCCTCAACTTAACAAAAAATTGTTAAAAACCAAAAAAAAAAAAAAAAAAAATTCTAAACACTAACTCACTTTTGTAAAATTGAAACATTAAATCATCAACATTTACGACGAATTCCCCAAACAGCTTTCTGTTACAAGTGTGAAATGAAACTAGCAATGTGTGCAGAGAGATTCGCTTGACAAATGTTATCCACAAAACGATTTGTTGCCACGACACCACCACAGATTGATTAAACACCCTCTTTTCAAGCAATCCAGGAGACCCAAGGAACTACTTATTTATTGCCCTAACGCCGGACCTCACTTATCCCTGTCCATGGACCTCACTATAAAACTTCATCCGGGTCTCAAGTGCAACAAACAGATGAAGACAGATCATCTATGTGTGCTGGCGAGCGGTAAGTAAATATGTTCATTTAACTCGATTAAATTAATTATTATTATGTATTATATAAAGCAACTTGGAAACAATACGAATACTAATTTAAATAAACAGTTTAATTTCTAGACTGCAATTTCAAATAATTGCTGAAACGAAAATAAATGGAAAGATTAATGAGCTCAGCCCGAAACAATTTCAATAGAAATAAATTTTCCATTCGTATAAGCTCAAAGCTAAATTGAATTAATCGACATTATTGACGGCCCCTCTTTAAACTACATTTGGGATTGTAAAGCTGTAAATCCTGTAAAAGCGCATTACCTCCTACCGGACTTAAACGGCTTTACAGATTTAGAATGTAATCTCGAATTAGTCTACCAGCATTGTAATAAAGCTGCACTATCAACAGTAGGCGCATTCAATTAAGTTTCGTCTAAATTTTCATCTTAAACGAATTTTTAGACGAAATGCCTCGTTTTTGAATGCAATCGTTCTTGGTCACGAGTGGAAAATGGCAGCTGTTGATAAGCGTACCGGTAAGACTATTTAGATCTGAATTGTTTCCTCTCACTCGCTGCTTTTTTGTGTTGTTTCCAGCCCTAATTATAGTAATTATTATTGTTGTTGTTGTTTTGTTTTAAACTATAAACAACTGCTCCGATATTACTAGCACTTTTCGTCAGCGATCTAACTGGAATCGAAAATGGCTGCCAACAAATGCGATTTGAACGAGACAACGACCTATTTAGGTCGTTTATTTTTAACCCGTTAAAACATGTTTAAACGAACTTTTGAATGAAAATCTCGTTTAAAAGCTCGTCTAAACAGGTATAAACGACCGTTTATAAGTTTTTGAATGCGCCTACTGTTTACAAAGCTTGCTTTGTGATTTTTTTTACGTTATCGCTTTTAAAAGGACAGCTTTAGATACTAGCTGGCAAGTGGCAACAGATACGCTTACGTTATAAAAGTCCACAATTTTATTGTAAAAGTTAAAAATCTAAGCCAAAACATTCGTTTTAGTAAAACGTCAGTTTTATTTACCACATTTTCGTTTCGTCAGAAAATGTCACACATTCAAAGTGTGTTTTAGTTATCTTGGCTTCCAACATAAAACGTGTCAGTAGGCGCATTCGAAGAGTCATTAAAACGAGTGTAAACGCGTTTACACTCGTATAAATCTCTATTTTCCGTGTTAAATAGATTAAAACGAGTGTAAACGTGTTTAACGGCATTTCGAATGCGCCTAGTCCTAGTGTCACTTCTTGTTTTAGATTGCTGCGGCTAAAAAAATTTTGATCCAGTCCACAACAGTATTTAGGCTTTGAATTAACTAATGGTTTATCACAACTGAGAACATTTTAAGCATGGAAAAAATGGGGACCAATAGACCAGTGTGTTTTATCTAAAACACGAATCAAACTGCATTTCAGTTTCAGCTAAAACTAACTGCAAACAAAACCATAAGAGAAGAAATGACAGGACACAGAAGGATTTATACCCGTTTTGCCGAATTGTAATCCGGATTATAGGTTTTCGCCGAAGATCTATAATACGGATTACAATTTGGCAATACGGGATTCGTCGAAACAGGATTCGGCAAAACGGGACATCACCACCCACAGGGGAAACTTGGAACGAACCTCTAGAAATAAAAAATAGCACAACCAATCTGGTAGTTATCCACGCGTCATAACAGAAGTTATACACACACACACACACACACATGAACTACCATACACGTTGTCATTTTGCTCTCCTTTTTCTTTGGAAATTCATTTAAATTCAATTGTCAATAACTATTATCTTTACATGACTGTTTACAAGCACAAAAAAAGTTTGACAGGCACTCTCAATACAGTCACATGGCACAGGTAGTGCTGCAAATTGCATTGATGAAAGTTGCTCTTACTGGTGTGTTATACACACAATAGGTGCATTCAATCTGCGCTTCCAAGCTAGGACAGACTGGACAACAAAATCGACCCAGAAGTTCTTTCCACTGGCCTTCCCATAAACCAGAAAAATTTTGAATTTTAAAGTTACAAAATTTGACATTATGCATCTTTTAGCTGACAGATGAGATGTTTTTTAAAGTTCCAAGACAAAGAATTCACTTTTGGAGACGCAGATTAAATGTCTGAGATGTGGTTTGTTTGTTATGTTACTTTAACATCGGTTTTATGTGCATACAACAAAGTAGATCAGTTTAAATTGCATATCATATCAGTAACAATAAACTTTTCTCGAGTCCTGCTTAATATTAAAACTAAATCAATCAACAATACTTGTTGTGAATACAATTTTTGTGTTAGAAATTTGTTTGGTAAATGTGTTAAGATAATAAATTGAATTGGACTATAGTGTTGAGACTTCCTTCTCATTAAATGCAATTAAGACTCCAGTTACCACTCCAGCATGAACCAACGCAGCACCTACAAGCTTTAATGCATTGAAGTGTTGATAGAGGGCACCTTAGAAACTCACAGGTCACTGCAAAGAATTGTCTTGAAAATATTGATTAAACCGGTGAATAGTCTACAAGAGCTTAAGATTGACAAAACACATTAAACCACAAACCTCGTGGGAAACAAGTAGTGTTGAATCAAGTTCAATCAATAGAGTTACCAAAAAAATACTATTGATTTCATTTATTTCTTCACTTTTTTTTATAAAAAAAATTAAATTAAACCTTCACATTCCTACGAACTAGCTAAGAAAAGCAAGTACATCTAATTGGAATACCTAAATCATAGCAGTTTTTTTAATATTCACTCCAAACAAGCGTTACATAAATTTTCCATTGGAAATGTTTTTAAAAAATGAAGGACGTTGTCGAAAACGAAAGAAAAACTCTCTCAACTCCCTCAACTCCCTTTAGGGAAAGACGAAGACACCAAAAAGAAATTACATTGAATTCAAATTTCAAAGTCAACTCATTTTCTGCTAAGGCAAATCCTCTTTACGTCATAAAATATTTTGCTCACCATGTTCCTATCAAAAGAAGACAGAATAATTTCCTACTTATTTCGTTCCAAATCTCACTTCTGGAGGTTTGGAGACGAGCCCAATCACACCACATAAATAAACAATGAATAAAGAGATTTCCAAATGCAAACTCAACATTATTAGTCCTAGTACAAGTATTACCATCATTATTACTTCTATCCAAAATCAGATTGTTTAGGTTAAAAAATAAAGGGGGGAAAAAAATTACACGAGAAAAAGAAAATAAGATAGAAATCAGCTTTGCTGTAGGTGAAACCCTGCAAAAACTACATTTCTGTTGCCAGTGTAACTTCACAAGCAACTATTCCCACATAGACCTAGTGATTGCAACCGATGATAAGATTAAAAAAAAAATCCCAACGCAAGAATAATGAAAGGTTATCTTGTAATTCTGCGTTAAGGAAAATGTTACTTGTAGGAAAAACAACATAACGATAATGATTATCGTTATAATTTCTCATAATTCAACTTATGGTACAAAATGGGCGTGTTAATCGTTCAGCACTTCAAATTAAAGACGAGAATGACGACAATTAATGGTCTGATGCTAAGCATATTATTTAGACACGTATCTTCTACTAATGAGTGCTCAACCAATAAATAATCTCGCAACAATGATCGTTCAGTGGTTAGAGCAGTGACTCGCAATCATCTAAACTCTGGTTTAAATCTCATCATTATAAGCGAGTTTTTTTTCTCTTCCTTCTTGGAGCTCACTCAGAAGCACGAGCACTTCCTGCCAATAGGTTTTCGCCGTGTTCACCCATCGTCTAGCAAAAACCTATCTCTTTCTAGTTAAAAATACACGAGAAAATGCTTGGGTTCCTGCTCGAAGAGCCCGGAATAAAAAGGTCTGCTTTTTAAGCTGGATTCATAATACAGTGTACTGAATTTTCGCACTGTATACAGAATCCTACGAGGAAAAAAAAAACAGCCAATCAGCACAAAGGAGCTTAGAACGTGTTTTGATGGTTCCATATCAATATTGTCCTAACTGCAGTTGTAATGGTTCTACCCATAACGCCTCGCGTGACAGAAAACCCTGTGATTGGTTGTTCTACAAAGAATACAAAATGAACTTAAATCATCTTCGAAAGAACAAAGTAAAAAGACAAAGCCGCTGAAAGATCATTCTTTGGGAAAAATTCTGTCAAGTGTAAATCCTGCTTTACGATACTGTGTGTGCGGAAACCAATAGGAGGATGAGTAAAAGAAAGGGGACGACTGGAATGAAATTGTAGAAATACAGTAGCCCATCGGAAGCAATTTTATTATCATTAAAGTTGCAACAATTACAGTCAGTATAATAGAAACATTTAAAATGTAATCAATTATAAAAACTCATTTATTATCTTATTATTTTAACTGCCATTTATTTAACAGAGGAAAAATCCAATTGCTAATTTAAAATAAGCCACACCATAAAATATTTTTATTTTTTAAAAATAATGATGTAAAAAAAGTAAAATATTGGTTTCGGAATTGTTGCATGTTTATTGCTTAGCGACAGAATTGACCTTTAAGTTGTGTATACAAAACTGCAAATCAATAGGGGTATTCAGAAACTTCTTTTCACTTCCCAATTCAAATCGAAATATTATATTTTAGTTTCAGTACCATTACATCATTGAAACCACCTAGGGTGTTCAATAAACAAAAATCTACCACTACTTCTAAAAGCAAAGTAGAAAGAAAGACTGCCAAAGTTTTGTTCAAAAATTTGCAACCCACAAATTGCCCAGTTTGAACTTTGCATTGGAGAGTGTTGGTTGTATCATTCATTTTTCCCATAAAATATGAGAACAGTATTGACGATGCAAAATTCAGTTGTTGAAAAGCCAAAATGTCTTGTTTGAAAATCCAAAATGTCTTGTTTGAAAATCCAAAATACGTTGTTGGAAATCTAAAATACATTGTTGGAAATCTAAATGCATTGTTGAAAATCCAAAATTTATTGCTGAAAATTCACAGTTAATTAACCAAGTTTCTGAATACCCTTAATATAGTCAACGTCACAAAAATTCTTAAGTTTGAAAATTACTGTGAAAAAAAATCAATAAAGATATGGATGCTATGCTAGAACTTGACATCAGATAACAACTCATTAGCCACAGCATCCATACTATACTTCCAGATCATGCTCGTCTCAGAATCTCGATCTCGTACATCTAATTCCATTTATGAATCTCGGAATCTCAATCTTGACAAAACGAGATTCTATTACTAAAGTTTTCTCGAATTTTTTGAAGCTTTCTCGAATTTTTTCAAATTTTCTCAAATTTTCTCGAATTTTTCTCGAATGTTTTCAAATTTTTCTCGAATTTTTACAAATGTTCTCAATTTTTTTTAAATTTTTTCAAATTTTCCCAGAATTTTTTCAAATTATCCAGAATGTTCTCAAATTGTCTCCAATTTTTCAAATTTTCTCGAATTTCTTCAAATTTGCTCGAATTTTCTTAAAATTTCCAAAATAAATTGAATAAAAATTTCTCGCTTGCACAATCAAAAGTCTCGTTTTTTTTCTCGATGTCGTACGAGATCTCGTCTCGAAACCTTCTAATCTCATCTCGAAAAACCGAGATTTTAAAACGCCCAAGATCGTGGAAGTATACATCCATACCTCAAGAGTAATCGCAAAATTTAAAAACAACAAACTTCTATTCTTTAAACTGACATACAGTAATCATTTTCCAAAGCTCCTTACAACCATAACATTGTTGATGGTCTGGAATGTTTTGGTTTTTGAAGACCAATCAGTCCACCCACTAAAGCAATATATGGATCATCAAACCAATGCCTAATGCAGTAAAATATTTATACTGTCGCAAGCCGGAATACTCACTAATCACTAAACTACTCGCAGGTTGCAAGTTGATGCCCATTATGACGACTTACTCTGAATACCTGAATTTTATGCTATTTTAAGATAATAAACTTAAGGTATTCAATAATGTATTTAAGACAAAATAAAGATAACTTTTATTCTGTTCAAAGATAATATATTATATTAATATTACCTATTCAATAAAAGCTCTCCTCGTTAAGATTCAAATGAAAACTATTTATTCACTCGACTCAAGAAATAATTGCTATTAAATTCAACGATACGATAAAAGGTACTAATTCTTCTCAGCTTGAGAAAATATTAATCCTTACACTAATAACGAACTTAAAAGATATGGATTCAGTTAGTTAGCCTATACGTAAAATAAATAATAGAACAATGTCTAATTTTAGTTGACGTGTGAGGTTAACAACACGTCTTACAAATAATTATAACTAACTTAAACTAGTGGCTTACATAAATAACAGAATCAAACATAAAACAAAATTCAATAATCTCACAAAATACAATCCTCTTGTATGTAAACTTCAAAATGTCTGCTCGATCCACAATGGTGACTCCAACTTGGAACATCGCAATTGGTAATGCAACTTTTGCCGTAATCGTCTGATTGTTCTAACTTTCTGGCTAATCGCTAAACAATAATATCTTCAACAAATAATAAATATTATCGTTCTTAGAACCAGTTTACTCCTAGTGGCAAAGATTGCTCTTTACTTTTAAAATAATCTCTTACTTCAAACAATGCTCAACTTGAACCAAAATGGCATTTCTAAGTCACTTAGGCACCCCTTAGTCACTAAATAACTTAAGCTGAGACAAAACTAAATAATAAACTGCACTGAATTGATTCGGAGAACAATCCAAAACACTTAGGTGAAGCAATGACTTCAATGACGACAACATCTGAATCCATATGTAGTCGATGTAGTTGATGGATTTCCAGTTATGGTCAAATAACCTTCACTCTCAAGGAGCAAGTAAAATACATGCCTGGTCCAAAGGAGTCTCCACTCTGGATAAGGCTGAGCCTAAAACTTCAATCTAAAATCGCATATTAATCTTTGAATTTCTTGGTTTTTCATAAGAGTAATGTTGGTGCAATGTGCTTGGTTTCAAAGTTGATGTTAGACTGAGCTAAAAAGCCCTACAGGAAATTCTACTTCCTGTGACTTCTCATTGTTGGGCTGGCAACTGTGACAACCCCCTAAGAAACCCATAAGAAACATTTCTTAAACCATTTTTCTAGAATCCAAGCATTTTCTACCAAAAATAAAAGAAACAATCCTTATATGCTTTCATAGTGATTTTTGGGAATACTCCCTGCTGTTGACAGGATTTGTTCCTGTCATGAGCATTAAATTGAATGAAAAAAGGTACCATAAAAATAAAATTACACAACAAATTAATTTTAAAAACTTTAAGCCAAAAATAGAACTTTTTAAAGCAACTACTACAGTTTGATTAATAAAAACAAGTCCATCTAGCAATTCCACACATGTTGGGCTCAGAGGGGCAGAAAAATCTCCTTGGGGGGTAATTGAATTGATACAAGATAAAGTAGGAAAGGAAACAATAGATAGAAGTGCACGAAAATGACCATTTTGGAGGATGGGAAAATAAAACAGAAAATAAAGGTACAAATAAACTGTTTTTTTAAGAAAAGTTTTTCAATGCAATATTAAAATTGCAGATTTAAACCCCAAAAAAATTATGTAAAAAAAACTCATTTTTATGTTATAATATATTGAAATTTGTTTTCATTTTGGATTTTAATATCAAAATGTGCACACTGCAGAGACAGTATGGAAAATTTTATTTCGGCTATGCAATGCATTAATGTGTTTTTTCCCCTTCCCATTTTCTTTTACATGCAGGGATGAGAATAGATAGAGCAGACATTAAACAAAACTCCTTAAATTAAAACAAAACATTTGTTTTCTTAGATCTCTTATTGAGCTTATGTCAAATGGAAATTTCTATGAAATGTAAATGGCTGCCGAATTGATAAATTTTAAAATCCTGTGAAATATTTTTTTTTTCTTCTTTTCTTCACTTGAGATTTTCGAAAAAATAAATAAACAATAAGCAAACAAACAAAAAGAATAATAAAAAAAAATCATTCTATCGTATGTGGATATCGGTTTTGTTATCAGATTAGAAAACTCAATAAAATTCATTTTAAAAAAAAAATTATAAAAAATAAATTAAATTTAGTTGTATTACATGCAAAACTTTTCCAGAAAATAAGAAAAGTTTAAAGAAATATATTTTTTCCCGTTTTGTTATTCGTATAAAAGATGATGAAGACCGAATTCCATCTGTCAATGTTTTTTAGGATTAAAAAATTGTTAAACAAAGGGCTTGGGGAGAGTTTGAGCAGAAATGAAGATGAATGAGAAGAAAAAAAGTAAAACAGTATCATTTGTCTGTGCTCAGCGATACTGACAAATTAGGTACCAGCAAAAGGTTATCTTGTATCAATTTGCTAGGACTCATCACCATTTCTCAAAACGAGTGACATTTGCAACATGAAATTGCTATTTAGAATGTCAAATACACAATCAATTGTATTCGAATTTACCAATACACACAAAATAAACCCATCACTCAATATCACACATTTCAAGCATGAAATGTCAAAAATAAATTATTCCAATTAGAATGAGAATGATAGAAAATTGTATCCAAAACATAAAATAAAATATAATTCAAAATAAAATCAACATTTATGAATATTTTGTGAAGTTTCTTTTTCATGTTCTCCTTTCTTCCAGAAAAATTTCTTTCACATTAAAAAAAAAATATAAACACTAATTTGCAATTAAATTACTTTTGAGACTAGAGAAAACAAAGTTGTTTTTTTCCAAAAACATTTCTCTGCATTTACAAATAAACAAAAATCTTTTCTTTAAAAAAAAAAAACAAAGAAGCAAGTTACAAATCATTTCCCCCCAAAAAAGAATGTTGGCACACTTCCAAAAAGGTGGTGCAAGTTATTAATTCGTTTTATCAGGTTCCCCTGGCGAGTGTATGATGAAGCTCAGTCAGAGAGAAAAATGATGCGGAAAAACAAAAGAGCAAACGTGACGAGATTACTCACTAAGAGAAAGCCGGAAGGAATTGAAAATGGCGCCAAAACAATGAATGAGCAAAAGTGAGATTGAATTTTTCTTCCCCGGACCTATTTGTTTTGTTTAGTACCGCACATGCGTGTAAAATAAATTTTTCCGATATAGAAAAGTACTTCAAATGTATATAAATTCTACCTTTCTCCCCCCTTCAATTTTTTCCACATTTCCGAACCATAAGGCAAAAAAAATTGGATTCCACATATGGTAGATAGAAAAAAAATAGACCATCACTTTTTCTCCTTCTCTATCATATAAAATGAGATTTAGGCATTGTGTTTCAATAATTTACTTAAGTCGAGTGGAAAGAAACAAAATCCAATCAAGTGTAAAGCTGTGGCTTATTAAGTTCGCTTTGTGCATTTGCCCAACTCACGATAACATATTTGATTAATGACCTCCATTTCACTTTTTCACTGTCCTCTATAGTGCTGGAAATTGGGTTTTGACGAAATGATCAGGACGAGTGTAAGGTGAAAAATGTTTTATTAAATCAAAATAAAAAGCTTAAATACACAGTAAAATGTAAAGGATTAGCATCCCCTACGTATCGCTACACCTGCACTCTCTAGCAGCGCCAAACACATTCAGTGCTCATTCTCTCAACAAATTCCCCCATGGGCACTAAATGTATTTCACAATAATAATAAAAATCAACACACCACTTTGTGCACTCGTATCAGCTCCTCTGATTGCTGCATATCGTTCGTGTTGTTCAGGTCGGCTCCTCGTTTCTGGTGACGCATATATTGTTGATCCTTCCATCATTTATTTTTGGTACTCGCTTCAGATTTGTTTTCTCCTTGTTTGTCTGTGGCCTTTATTTTACTTTTACCATGTGTATCCATGGCCTTTGGCCACTGCACGGAACTTAGCGATCATATTGCATTGTTGTTGTCATGTGGTTGATCTATTAGTTTCGTCTTCAAGGCCTGGCACGTTGCTCTTCTTCTGAGACGTCCGACTTTTCTTTTTCCTCACGTTTTTCATCATGTTTTGCACTGTTTTCATCATGTTTCGCCCCATTTTCAATGTGTTTCGCCTTGTTTTCATCATGTTTTGCATCATCTTCGTTCGGCACATAATATTTCATCGTTTCATCTTCATCGTTTGCATTACCATCGTCACTCGTTTCATCTAATCCTTCATTTTCATCACGTTCGTCATGTTTTGCATCATCGTTTTCGTCTTGTTGTGCTCGGAGTCCGAGCTGTTTCGTTTTTTCTAATCTAAAATGTAAGCGAGGTTATACCATTGAATTTTCTCTAGTATTAAATTAAGTTCATCACATTGAAGAAGTTTAGTAGTATTCATGATCGTAGTTACATGTTTTGTATGCTGTCTCCGTTTTTGTTGTCTCATTCTGTCATCTGGCATTTTGTTTTTCTGTGCGGTTTAACGTTTCCCTGATTCAGCGCCAAAATGTTTGTGTCAAATTCATCCCTTAGGCCTTGCAGTGTCAAGAAACGCACGTCAAAGTCGTCGATTGTTTTTCCGAGTTGCAGACTTTTATTCTACAATGCTTCTGCTCGGTTCAAATAATAGTCGATGGTTTCTTCCTTCTTCATTCGAAATTGCGATAGTTGCACGAAACACATGAGTTGCATGGTCTTACTGTTTACATTCTGGTCGGCACGGTATTGGACCACCTATTCACTGGATAAGGTCCCAAATAGTATCTCCAATTTGCGTCGTCCCACTCGTCCCATTTCTTTTCTTTCTCGTCGAGGTTTTGTTGACCAGTCACCCCATATGCTGGTTCGGTTGCCAAGATGGCAGACTTCCACAGATTATGGCCTTTTAGAATTGGCATACACATGCGGCCCATAGTTTTTATTGTTCAACAGCTCCACGTTCGTTACGACATTTAATTTGTAAGTCATCATCTTGTTCATCTGATCTCATTTATTGTCTTTAAAAAATGGCATCGTAAGTCCTCCAATATCGCTCGATGGTCTACGTGGTTGCTAACTGGGTTCGACCCGCATGGACGTCTACCTCGTAATTTCGTCATGTGTGTTGTCCAAGTGTTCATCATGTCATGGACGTCAAGGTTGCCTTCTCGTTGTGACACCCTGGTCAAATCAACATCTGGGTCATCAGAATCCAAGAACCACCCTTTGCTACCATTTGTTGGAAATTAGTTTTGACGAAGATGATCAGGACGAGTGTAAGGTGAAAAGTGTTTTATTAAATCAAAATTACAAGCTTAAATACAGTGGGATTTAAAGAATTAGCATCCCATTGGATGCTGCACACATCCCCTACGTATCACTACACATGCGCTCTCTAGTGGCGCCTTATACATTCAGTGCGCAATTCTCTCAACATTTAGTACAAACAGACGTTAGGTAAAGAAGAAAATAAAACTCACAAACTCTTCAAATATTTACCGATTTTTATTCCGCTTCAGAGGTCAAACGTTGGGAGTAACTCGATCTGTCAATTCATACAAATTCAAATTTTACCCTTGGAATACCTTCCCTCCAAAAATGATGAGAAAAAAATTGGTAAAATGGAAAGAAGAAAGTTGAAAAACATCATTAGCATAAAGTTTCAAGTCAAGTGAAGCTTTATTCGAATCATATTTAATTCACCACAGAAGACCTTTAAAAACAAACATGTAATGTATAAATGTTTATGTAATTTTGATGAATAAATCGTTTCTAAGACGATAATAAATTACTCAAAATTAATTTTTTTCTTTAAGTTTAAATAAAACCAATAATTTCCACCCATCTCTTTTGTGTGAAGATTTGAATTGTGGTTTGTCCAAATTTATCTTTTAATCCAGTCCAGTCACGATAAATCTGAATTAGGACCTTGTAACATGCTCATTATGTTCACTCAATTGGATGAATTACGAGGCAAAAGCTCCGCACAAAAGCCAACTTTACCGCAAAGCACAACAATAATCTACTTGGTGTGACGTCAACTTTCCAACGTGTAAAAACAAAAATAAATAAATAAATATATAAAAAAATTAAAAGAAACAATAAAAAAGCGAGTTCAAAACGTGAATTATTTGCACTTTCGATTTTACCTGTCCCATTTTATTCTACTCGATTTATTGATAACAATTATTTTTTTTTATCGAAAAAAAGGAACGTTATTTCAAAGCAGTGGGTTTTATTGTAAATGATTTCTTTAAAAATAGGAAAGAAAAAAAAATCTCCCATTTTTCTCCTGATACTTATCTGGCAATGAAGAAGTGTTGCTTTGGAGCGCCATTACCCGTTTTTACTGGCCATAAATCCGCTCATGCACCCACATTTCTTCCACTGTTGATTAAAATTTTTCATTCCGTGTCAACATCATGGAATTTCAATCAAAAAATTAAATAAATTTATTCAAATTTTTCAAAATCAAAATCAAAATCAAATAAATAAATCATTACGCTGTTTTCATTTTCCCTTACGATTAGTTCGTATTATTTAATCAGCTGCAAATAAATTTTTAATTCCCATTTTATTTTTTTCAGATGTGTTCTCAAACGCCAGGTCTAGCAAACAGCTATCGTTCACACATTTTTATTTAATCTACAAATCTCATTTTTTAAACCGATATTTCCGTTTGTTTATGATGCCTTTGATAAACGATCTCAGCTCACTTTTGTCCTTTATAAATAAACTTAAATAAAATAATATCGAAAGAAATTTACCTCAACACAAACATTTAATCCCCAAAAGTCGAAATATCAAATGTTTGAAAACGTCAACACCTCTATTTGACCTGCAGTTAGTTATTGAACCACGATCCAGTGCTCTGTGAACCTGAAGCAAACAAACATTTTGTTTCGAAGCACTATAGTAATGGAACAATCAATCCGATTCGTATTTGCAAATAAACATTACCAACACACAAAAATTAATCTAACTTAACTTAATTTATTTGTATTTCCAACAAAAAAATAACAATCAGGTAAGCAACCAACTGTAAATCAGGCCTAACGAACTTATAATGTTAATACGTAAGCATTACCAAACAATTTTTTTCTGAAACAAAAAACATAATTAATTTCCACATCTTTCCCCCAAACTTGAAACTACAACAAAATCCGAACTTTTTTTATCTCATTTTTCCACACTTACCCATACTTTTCACCTAAAACCCAGTAAATTCCCATCTAAATCCCTCCAGTGTCAACCATGTTGGAATTATATTCTATAGGCTTGATTTGATCCTCCCCCTCAATCATCTTCCAATTTTTTTAATCAGAGAAAGGGATCAGCAAACAAAAATAAAAAAAATGAAACGAGAAAAAGGAAGAAGAAAAAAAAATGAGAAAAAGGAAAGGAAAAAAAAAATAAAGAAAAGTTGGCCAACATTTATTTTGTGCTTTATATTTGATTGACAGCTACTCAGTAACAATCTAGAAAATGCACTTAAAATGTTTCAGGCTCATTGAAAACATTGTTACACACAACATGTAACAGCATTTCGCAAAAAAAAGTCTTTAGGAAACAGGGTATTCACTACATTTTTACGGTTGATTCACCACAACCCATAAATAAAGTGAAAGGTCAAATAAAAACTAAATTCGAACAAACAAGTCCCTATCCCCATTTTTCATTAAAAGTTTAGAAAATGTTTACAATATATCTCATTTGAAAATTCAAACACGGCAATTTCAAACAGCACTTCATTATCGTCAACCTTTCTCAGTTTAACCCAATTTCCTCCCCAATTTTCCGCCAATTTCCAGCTACAGACAAACATTTTTGCCATAAACACATCACTATGGAGACCAAATGAAGTCCCCTCCTGACAACAAGTAAAGTAAATCATCAAAGTGTGCGCTCAGAGGTGCGCAATCACACCCGGGTGTTTGTCAACCTCTAGTTATTATCTCATTACGACACTAATAGATTGATGGATACTTCATGTTTGCAAATTTATCTCGTCATATTGCTAACTCATCAGCTATTCCTTCACCTCGCATAATTGAGCATCCAGTTCCAAGTGAAACTCATCAAAAATTTGATCGAACTCATCCAAAAACCATCTTATTCTTGGCTAACTTTGTGGTGGGTATTTTTCCAAACAAATCTTTGTATTGTGTTCGTGATGTGCATTCCTGCACCCACATACTACTCAACTACCCGGATATTTGAGGGCACCTCCGCTGTTTTGTAGCCCTTTTTATTATGTCTCGAAAGAGGAAGTTACTTTGGCCACGGAATTGGATTTGAGGCAAAACTCAAGAAGTTAATAGGAAAAAGGCACACGAGGAGGTCGAAATAGAACACTATAGGAAACCATTTTTCTCCCTTCCTCTCTTTATACACGGATTAGACGTTTGGGACGCGCGATGTCACAACTCCAATTAGTTAGTCTCGTATATCTTTTTAAAACCCAACCAAAGTAAATTTGTTTTTCTATTAAAAGGGCGGAATTCGAGCCATTCAGCTGGCAATTTAGCATTAAAATGTGTTATTTCCATTAGTTAATTCAGACGTGAGCTTAAAAATTGGTGATTCAGGAAAGACATCGCGTGACAAATGTTTTATCCAAGTACGCACACAAAAACATTCAATTAAATTTTCACAATTTCCAGATCATGTCGTAAACAAAAAAATTAATACATAAATAGGAATATTTTCCACGTATAAAAATTCAAAACGAATAACCAAAATCGACAGTTAAAATTTTGGAATGTGAACCATTGATTGTAGTGCTAACATTCCTGGGGCCGGAAACGACCGTTGAATGAAAATGATGGGTTTTAATTATTAATTTACGATCAAGTTTTCCACTTTTATGATTGGTTTTATTCAAGCACCATGTTAATGATCAAATTTAATTGTTATATAACGAGTAATGCACCCATTGTTACTTGTATTCGACGTTGCTGGCGTCGTGGACAGTTGAAGTTAGCCAAGACCGCGCCGCCCTAAAGACGAACGGGGCAGTAGCCCTGCCCTCGTCATTTTGCATTAAAAACTGCAGTTTTTCGTTTAAAAATATCGTTTTTCCAATTTAAAATGTAATTTTTTCATCAAAAATGATCCTTTACTACTAAAAATGACCATTTTCCCACCTAAATATGCAGTTTCTCGTTTTAAAAATGCAGTTTTCATCAAGAAGTGCAGTTTTTCTTCAGAAAATGCAGTGTTTCTTCAAAAAATGCAGTTTTTCTTCAAAAAATGCAGTTTTTCTTCAAAAAATGCAGTTTTTCTTCAAAAAATGCAGTTTTTCTTTAGAAATTGCAGTTTTTCTTCAAGAAATGGAATATTTCTTTAAGAAATGCAGTTGTTTCTTTCAACAAATGTAGTTCTTCTTCAAAAAGTGCATTTTCACTTAAAACTGCAGTTTTTATTACATAAAAAAACATTTTGCATTTTATTTAAATTTTTCCACTAAAAAAGCTCCACCCCAAAAATATTGCTCTATACGTGCTACAAGCGCAATAAATAGATACTGGTAAAACCTTCTCTGTTACCTATCCTTAATACTCAACAGTTTTTAAACATACCTCGGCAATTATTGCTAAAATGCGAGCGACAATTTTGTTTATTTTTACAGTCCATACAAAAAAAGAAAAAAAAAACTCGAATGAGAACAACAATAGCTGCAATGACTTTCCTATCTTTACAGCCATTTAAAAATAATATTTCCTACCAATTTTTCTATCACATATCTTCTACCCCTTTAAGTTTTCTTTCCCACTTTTTTGCACGTGACAATTTTCAAGATTCCATCCTTTCCACACTTCCCCATCATTTTCCTCGTCATCAATTTCTTATTTATTTTTCTTCTTCCTCTTCTTCATCAGATTCCTCACATCAGACTTGGATTCGAGCCAGACACACCTTGGATTTCATCATAATAAAATTTCATGACGAGAGGAACGCGTGGTAATTGGCGGGAAAAACGAACACATCCCTTCCATCCTTCTGTCCTCGTATGTGTTGTGCGTGTCCATCCCCTTCCCCACCCACGGGACGCCATATGGACTCAATTTACCCTAGTGATTTCAACAAGTCGATCAATACACAGCGCAGGATGGGATACAAACTCAAAAATAGACCGTCATCTCCCTCCTACGACTAAAATCGAGTCAAGTTAGAGCAAATTAAATGAACCAAACAAAGATGAAAAACTCGCTACGTGCAAGAAAAAGAAGAGAAAAAAAGATCGCCTTATAAAATAAACTTGCAAGTCCCCTTACCTCTTCCCTTTAGTATACTTTCATATCACAAAGGATCAATTTCTGAAAATTTACATTTATAAAAATAAACAAATAACATTTTTTTTTCATACATAATAATTCGTTTTTCAATTCAAAATGTTTTGCGAGTCGTAAAACAAAAGCCTAATTTAAACTTGTTTACCAATCTTCACTCAAAGCCGCCCGCGACTATAAAAATATAAATTTTAAAAACGAGTTAAAGTTTCTTTAAAAATAAAAAATATTCCATCGTGTGAAGAAGAAGAAGAAAGGGAAAAATGCTTTGTTGTTTGTTGCAATTTTGTTGCAATTTTGTTCATTTCCCAAACTACTAATTACAAATTAAAATATTCATTCCTTAAAGGAAGGAAAAAGGAAGCAAATCTTCGTGATAAAGTCACTTATTGTAAAAGAAAATAACATTGCATCTTATTTGAAGAGAAGAGAATGCATTGTTCTGTTGTCTTCAGTTCATTGATGAGAGGACTGTAAGTTAAATAAGAAATACTATCCAGCTGCTGTTTAAAGGGATAGTTTCATGTAACATCAAATTTCCAGCTTTTTGAAGTAAAAAAGACTAAAGCCTAACACCGCAACGCACAAAATAAAATTTTCTTTTATTATTAATTTAAGGAGTTCGCGTTTTTCCAAAACAAATAAATTCAATCAATTTGTTCCATCGCTGTGCTTCGTTTGTCCTTCTACTCAAATTGAGGAAAAAAACAACATTTACATTTTTGTATTGTTTGTTTGTTCCACATGATACATTGATTGTACTTTAACAGGCAACACAAACATATCAACATGAGACTGAAAAATCAAAGGTTAAGATATGAAAAAGTAAAGAGCAGTATAGAAACACAGCGCAAATTCCAAAACCAAACATACAAAAATGCAAACTTTTATACAAATCAAAGCAATAACATACCAAAATGCAAAAAGAAAGTCACATATGACGCAAACACATAGCATATTCAATGACTAGAATGAATACCAACCATTTTAAATTCATAGGAAAAAATTACTCTTCAGAAATAAATCATCACAATAAATTCAAAACTGGATATAAATTAGAAAATCACACATTAAAAGTTATAAAACACACAAAATATTAATCGAACCCATTCTAGCTACTTTGCAGTTGCAACAACATTTAACCACGGCTTTTTTTATAAATAAATAAATAAAATAATTGAATAAATGAATAAATAAAACACCATAACTTGTTTTTGGTGCTTATTTTTGTTTCTGTAGTTTTTGCAGTTTCCAAAATTGCCAAATAACCAATTATAAACTACGAATGAAAAAATAAAATATTAAAATATATTAAATTTCAAATATTAAAATGTATTAAATTTCATATTGTATAAAAGTATATTTACTTTGTATAATACTGAAATTATATTTAGATTATATACATGCCCACCAGACGGCAATCAGCCTATGGCGCATTCTTGCATTTCAAACCTGCTTCAAATGTTGATTTGTTTTAAAGCGTGTTACCTTGTCTTTTTAATTTGGTTTGTACTCGATCTACTCGATCTAACTTCAGCTCATCACAATTTATTTCAAATACACATTCAACAGAACACACAACACATACTTTCCCACCTGCACTATCTTTTTGTAAAATTACTTCAGATCATCATAAGTAATTCCAAATGTGCACTTCTACTTTTGTTAAGTACATAACTCAACCTAGCCCTAGTGTTGAGTTGTTAGTTATATCGTTGCCCTGTTGTTGTTAATCCATGAGTAAAGGTTATGTTTTGAATTTACCACATATTGTATGTATGCGTAATAAATCCTGTGCGAACATCCAGCCGTTCCAAGTGCACAGACCTTTCAACACTGGATACTTTCTTGACTAACACAAACCAGAAAGTACCTAAATATAAATAATCTGACACAAAGTGGTGAAAAATCACGAGTTTGTGCAATGAAATCACTTAACATAGGAAAAAAGCAGAAAATAAAGTAAAGTACTTCAACCATAAGTTAAAATAAACCAAGGTTGACCTAGGTCAGACTGCAGAACTATAAGCACTCGAGGTTTCCAGTTTAAACGAGCGGTTAATTTGATCATTCAAAACTTTCGTTTACATCTGAAGTCTGCAGTTTAAGTGAATTTCCAAAGCAGCTAGTGTTTCTTATCTATCTCATGTTTGGGGAATTCCAGTGTTTATTTACTTCTGATTTCAGCCATTACTGTAAATAAAAACCACGCATTGCATTTCAAAATAAACTGCCATAACCACAACAGTTCCTGTGCTAATCCCAAGATAAGCAGCCTGAAACAACCATCCCTTTTTAGCGTGACAGATTAACTTATTTACATTTTATATCGCATTTAGATAAGCCTGCAATATCTAAAGTGATGATTTCTCATTGCGGCACCAGCAGGACTTTTCTGAGGCAATGCGTTGTTTACACAAACAGGTATTAGTTCAACCTGTACACAAACCTTTCGATCATTAACACTTAATCTTAATAGTTAATACACGATCTTATCCACACATAACATTTGCATATTGTCCTCTAGCTTCCCTCTATCACATTTTGTTGGACACGATCCAGCGTCAAATTACTTGGCTTCCTTTTGGCAATCAAACTGCTCGATGGTTTCCATCAAGAGCAAAATATAGCGGAAATTTGCTTAAGTCCTCGGAATCGAAAATTCAGACAGCGTGTCTATCCTTCAATGGAGACAAATACTCTTTCCCCTTCTCTCCCTCATTCTTTTCATTCGATTTGCTTCCTCTCCTCTCTCTCTCTCTCTCTTTCTGCATTTCCAATTCATGGTCAAATTACAAATTATATTGCCCGATTTGTGCGTGTTATGCAACATCTGCTACACTCCTACCAATGCATGAAAAAGAATGAAACAGTATCGACAGCGTTGCCGCAAAAGCAACTATAATAATAACGCTCTGGGAGTTTGTGTGACAACAATACTGAGGAGTACAGTTACAAACTACTGTACGCCGTGTTAAACGATTTAACATTTAACAAAATCCCGTGTTAACAGTCATGGCACAATAAAAATAGCACAACCTCAAGGGTCTTAAAGATCACGCCACAAGTTTAACCGTGTGAATTTTTGAACACGATACTGTCGTGTATAATACTTGTGCCATCTTTTGCCTGAGTGTTGTGTTAATTCTCTATCGAATGCACCTGTGAGGTTGCACACCAGAACGGTCCGCACTAGTTCACCTGCTAACCAATCAGCAAAACTCCACCTAATCCAAATTTTACCATATAAGCTTGTAATTAACAGAAATAAATCAGTTTAGACTACCTTAGTTCCTATCTTTTCATATCTAACAGCATCCAATACTAAGAATACTAAGGAAACATAGTTGAAAAAGTAGGCACCGTCATAAAGTAATTTAACCTAAAGTGCATTTTAAACAACACATTTCCACTGTTTGTCTCGATTTAACTCAGTTGCAGTGAGCATGCGCACGAAATTTAAAGTTGAACATGACTGTATGACTATGCCTACTGTAATTCGTACAACCCAAAATATAATAATTTTGAAACAATCTCTTCTACTGTCCAAAATGGACTCAATCCGTATACATCCATCACACAGCCTCTTATTCAACCAGATTTAAATCCTTTGCAAAAACTTTGACACATCCAAAAATCTATGACCTCCAACTTCCTCCATCTTGAACCTTTCTTTCACCAACATGGCCGTTCAATAAATCACAAAAAGGAGGGGAGGAATGAAGGGGAGTAGATCAAACTTTTTCTACATCTCCCCTTAGTCCCCATCCCCACTCAGTGCATATGGATATCTTCTAGTCCCACTGTGAGTCATGTGACATTTTTGCTTTTATTTAATAGAATGGGGTAGTGAGCAAACCAAGAGAACAAAGAACACACTCAATTCATCCATAATTCAAAATTAATCCCCTGCAACTTCCATCTTAGGAGCAAATTCAATTTGGTTGCACTCGCTTTTGTTTTCATATACACATGACTAACAAATCTCCACACTTCCTGCGAGACAAAAACGGTTGCTGGCTTTATTACTAACAACCTTGGTTCGCAGCGTCATATCATTATTACATTTAATTACGTGGTGCTGATGGCCCCCTCCTCTTGCTGGTTTCTTCCCGCCATGTTTCTTAATTGCTCCATTCCATTTACAATATTACTCGGCTGGCTATAGGAGCCCACTTCCGGCTGTTCATTCACCTCTTAAGTACATTGCAGGAGGAAGAAATCCTAATTACTAAAATTTTTCCAACTCCGGAAATTAGATTTGCACTCAAAATTAAATCTTTTCATTCGAATTCCTCATCAATTCGAGATCCCAATTTCACAACTATTTATTCCTTTCCTTTTCGCTTTTTTTTTCAAAAATAAAAAATGTCGATAACGCCTCAAAAAGGTAACATTGCATGTTCTTTTGGTTAATGAGGTTTTTGACTTTCTCTTTCGCCATGTGTCTCTATAGCATAGATCAGTGAAGCGGCTTGCAATTCATCTGACAGCCGCCCACGCACTATTGCCTACGTCAAACTCCAATGGTGCGTGCAGTGCGAACGACACTCGAAACGCCCAATGTTAAAGGAAAAACTCAAGACGAAAAAGAGTGCGCAAAAAAATATTTGCCATGTTTCATTTCTAGGTGCCATTAAGCAAATAGACTCGAAAAAAATATCCAAAAAAAAAAAATTGAGCAAATTTATAATAATTTCAATTTAAAAAAAAAAAAAAAAATACAAATTCAAGCTTTGATAAACTCATGCTCATCTAGGCGAATATAAAAAGAATTCATAGTGTTGACCTATGCCCTTTAGTCTGCTCATTTCTTTCCCTGTCAAGAATATTTATGTTAAAGGGCGAAATGGTGTAAAGTAGTGAATTAAGATTTAATTTTTAATGGGTTCCTTTAAGGCAAAAAAAAAATTAGGTTAGATTTCAGCATCATATCCGCGAGAATCTGGATTATCTCATTACTCATTTCCAATGACAAGACAATTTAAGCTTTCCATTTCACAGTGGAAAAAGCTTTCAAATTCCTTTTATGAAATTCCTTTGAAGCTTACACAAACAATTTCATACGAATGAAAAAAAATTACTCTTTATTCATATTTCTTTGTAAACAAACTGAAGCAGCTGCTCTATCCGCCAAATGATAACAAAATCAAGATAAAGTATCTTGATTTCTAGCAAAAACATTTTTCCTTTGTGATTTTTCGGATGAGATTTTTAACAGACAAAATGATTTGATTTTGATTTCATTAAACTTCGATCGACATCAGTTCGAATCGGTTTTAGATCATTCGGTTGAGTTCGGTGGGTTGTCCAATCAAACTGATTAAATATCAGCAAAATAAAATAAAATAAAATAAACAAGACGGAATGAAACCACGACAACATGCCATATCCAAATTGACGAATACCATAATTACCAGTAACATTTGTTTCGTTAAATCATGGTACACCACCATTTTTCACACTCTTCAAAGCGCGTCCGACGCAAATTGGCGATTACCTTTTGTGTGGTAATACAGTATATCGTTTTACAACTTCTCGTATTAAATTTCCAAAGAAATCTCCCACGTTGTGCAAAATTAATACCACTCACCATCACATCGAAAATTCGCCACAACGTAAAATTTTTTAATCTAATATCCATTACATATTCATTTTTATCACCTTTGCAATTGCCACATCTTCATTAACTAATCAATTTATCCATTAAGCCCAAAGAAGGATACAGAACCTATGACGAGATGGAGCATGAGCTAAAAACGGCTCCTTGTTGGAATAAATAATAAATTACTCCTCGTATCGTTCTTGGTATTCTCATCCTACGCCTCATCCACTCATCCGCTTATAAATACTTAATAGACAAGCAGCAAACACATCCCATACGCACGTTCCTACCCCTTCAAAAAATACATATATTTTGCACCATTTCATTTGCATGCGATTTCCAATTCCAGGCGGATTCCATGCCTTAGCCCTGTTCAATAATTCTCCCTAAAAATCACGAAAAGAAATAAAAAGCATCCATTTAAGAAAAAAATCCTATCAAGTGGAAACAAAATGATCCAGATCAACTATTACACTGGTTTAACCCGAAATAAAAAACACTTTATTGCCACTTAAATGTTAAACACGCAATCAAACTTTAAAGGGGAAATGAAATAGAAGATTAAATTAAATTAATAATAATAAGAAGTCGGAAATTTCTCCGAGCAAAATCGATGGAAATAAAAGAGAGAGGAAAAAAAATGTGGTGATGCCCGGGCGCGAGTTTGTTGAAGGAAATTTTTGTGGTGGAGAAAAGGACCTGCGGAAAAGTGAGAAGTTTTACAAATGCCAACCGATAGATGTTTATCTTGGTTGGTACGCACAGTGGAAACACGTAGCAAAATACACAATTCGCCATTTCCACTCAATAATTCGTTGACTGACGCAAATGATTCGCACGTCTATTTATCCATAATTTAATCTGATAAACAATCGGCTCGTTTCTGCAACAAAAGCTATTATTGATCATTTGCATTGAAAATGGCAGACTTCATTAGATTACAATGCTAATCGCCTCTTTTATTAATCTTCTTTCTCTCCATTGTTGTCATCAAAAAACGTTAATTAAAAAGAGGCAAAATAACGATCAATAAATTATTCATTTTTATTTATCACCTCGCATTAGCATCAACCCCTTTCTTTACAGAAAGGTATTAACATCAATTAATGCACAACACCACGCGGGTCCTCCTAACATCTGATTTTGCATTGACCGTAATACTGACAGTATATTAATACTGCAACATGTTCGATCGCAACTCAAGTGCAGAAAATTTAGCTCAAAAAGTGAACATTTTACACAGAATTTGGCAGCTTGATGTACAAACTGTCAAAATTATTCCGGTAGAAAATCCGAAAAAGTGACATTTGATGCGACCGCGTTTTAACTTTTAATGCCATTTACTATGTTTACAAGACGGGGCATTTCACGCAAGTAAAATCAGTTACTTCAAACTTTTCCAAAAACAAACTCGATGATGCTCTCGAGAATGTAACTTTTTCCGGATATTTCTTGCATGTAAACATGGTGATGGTTGGAAAATTCCTTCTGAAAAAATTTCTGTCTCGTCACGACTGTCCAATTTCGTGCTAAACTGACACTGGAATATTATATAAATGTTAAATAAAATATAAAAAAAAAAAAAGTGCTGAAAAGATTTTTTCCTGTTTCTAAAAGCATTAAGCATTAGGCAATCACATTTTCCCGCCTCCCTTTTTCAGTGACAGTCACAAAATATATGGAAATATTATTTCATATCTGTATTATTAAATTTATGCTGGCAAATCCTTCATTCTCAAAACCAACCCTAAAAGTTTAAAGCAAACTAAAACCTTTCGATTTAAATGTCGCATCCACTTTTATAACCGCGCATGCTCATCCGCGATAGTCCCATATTGTTTCAATCCAAAAAAAAATCTTTAAATAAAACAAAAAAATAAAAAAAACATTTTTTTTATATAAAATGAAAAAAGAAGGAAAAAAAATTAAACTTTTATTTAAAAAGAAAAAAAGAAGAGGAAAAAAAAGCTGCATGATCGGTTTAATTTGGAAGTGCGGGTCGAAATCTGCTTGAGATTCATTACAGGAAGCTGCACTCTTACTCGTCCCCCACCCCATCGACGCGCACACAATAAAGTGACTTGTTATTAAGCACAGTCAGCGCTTTCATCCACGCTGCTGACTCAAAACCATGTCAATTCGGTGATGGTATTGTTTAAACCATCACCAAACAGAATCGTCAATGAATGCAATTGATGTTTATATAATTCATCCCTTTCACACCGGCATTCAACTCACGATTTTGAATTACGTCATAAAAAATGGAACACTTTTTATAGGCAACTTGAGCATTGGAAATACCCTTTCCAAGCACAAACTTCTACCATTTCACACGGGTGACATATTAACGAGACTAATGTAACCCTTTCTTTCTTTTACAAGCCTAAAATCCATTTAATTCTCTCGTTTTTGTATTGTGGGTCATCAGCCTCAAACTTTTCTTCCTTTCCCACTGACCGTTTGTGTAAACAACACTTTATTTTATTGTTTCTATAATTCCATTACATTAAAATCGATGGGATGCTGCTGGACCAGCAGTTTACACTCATTACCCAGACATTGATTAAACTGTTTATTTGAAAAACAATTTCCAGCTGTGAATTTTCGTGATCGATTAAATTAACAACAGTTCACCGAGGTAGACCTAAATTGATTAATTAATTTTTAATGTAAACACTTTCTTCTTTAACCGTGAGTTATGCGATGTGTGACGTAAATCCATTCTTCTTTAAAGGATATAAAGCACTATGCCATACCGGAAGTAGGCCTCTTTTCCTACAGCAAGGTCAACCAAAGGGTAATAAGTCAACGACCTGGACCAAACAAACGCGAATGGAAAATGCTGTCAATTGGAAGATTTGGCTAAATTGAATTGTAATTGGAAAACAATTTTATTTTTTTGTTAAATTTTTATCAACGAGTTTTAGTTGCGTTTTCAGCACAATTGGTTGCTACTTAGAAAACACGATAAGCTCCGAGGGACGTTTATCGCTATGCAGAAGTGAATTGAATGGATTTAATAGATTGAAATGCGGAACCTATGATTGAAGAAAAGTGATGAAATGAAATAGAAGTTAATAAAAAAAATAGATTCAAATTAGAAAAACAATAAACCCCCAATTTCGAATTCCAAAAAACGAACTGGAAACAATCTCTCTTATTCTGAAAATATTATTTCCATCCATAACAGAGATGGAGGAAAGAAAAACTGTTTTAAATTTCAAATTTCGCTTGGAATTGAATGGAAAAAAATAGAATGAAGATGGAGAATATCAAGTGGAGTTCACTAGCCTCGTGTGGAATCAGCATTGTATAATACAAAAAGAAAAGAGATTGCTTCATACAATCTTGTACGGAGATGGAACACATATCACAAAACGCTCGAACATGGCCGCCGTCATCATAACAAACATGACAGTTCAACCATTTGTGAAGATGTTTTCAATTTTTTCCCAGTGGCTACCAACTGATCAATGGGCTCCCTTACAAAAATGGGCCCCCTTGATAGAAATTCAAGAAATGTAGGCAAAATTATTTGAGAAAATCCTGTTAGAATTGTAAAATTTCAATTTTTTTTTCCAATTTTTATTTCGTCTACGGGTCCTCTTTTTTGCTCGAGGGTCCCCCTCCACCCTCTTCCGCAACGAGGGGTCTGCGAGTGCTGCCAAAGTGCAACTATTTTTTTTTATTTCCAACAACCTTTCCATCATTTTAATCACTAAAATTAATCCTGAATAAACATGCATGAACGAAACTGTAACTAAGGCCGATTTTCTTACCGGTAGAATGAATCATTCCGATTTGCATGCATGTTCATATGTTTACAAACAAACCAAAATCTCAAAATTGCTTTAATGCAGTTAGGTAGAAAGTATTGGATAGGCAATTCGACGACGCTTCGAAGAAACCTTTGGCGTCAGTAATTAGGATCAATGTCGATCAATTCACTATCCTTAAACTCACCAAACACAAAATAAATTTTAATAAAAAAAAATTTTAATAAATAAATTTTAGTAAACTAAGTTGTAGTGAAACATTGAGGCACTACAACCTACCGTAAATGCTCTCATTGAGCGTGGAATGCTCATTGAGTGCGATATCCATTACAATGCGGGTCTAAATTTACCAAAACGACTGGATTCAATATCTAAATGGACCAAAATGACTAAATTAAATATCTAAATGGACCAAATGACTAAATTCAATATATAAATTGAACAAAACGACTAAAATAAATGTTTAAATTGACCAAACTGATTGAATTCAATATATAAATTGCGGGGGAAATCTAGGTTCTGTCAATAGAGCACAGGTGTTCTATCAGAGCATTTACGGTAAATTATTCTAATGCTTCGCTTACATAAAAGAATCTAAACCAAAAAAAAAAATACTAGTCACAGAAGCATTGCAGTGAAGTCTAAATATTTTGATGTACGCCACCAAATTGCCCAACAGATTAACTATCCAATTGCAAATTCTTACATAAAAACACCTTATGTATGGTGAGAAGTTTCAAATGATCCAAGCATATGAAACCAGCAAAAACTATAAATTAAACGTGAAGAAAACATCTCCTGTACGACCACACCAACAGTAAGTATCACCTGGTTGCGCGCACATATACATCACCACAACTACTTAACCCGCCCACTCATAAACTTACTATGCCACATGTAGAATTAGTGGGAGTAATTGCGGTTGCCATTGCGCTGTCAGTTGTTTTGATGAACCTAAGTGCAAGTAAAAGAATCTACACATTTCTGTCAGTGCCAGGTCACTCAGTTATTTTTTTGTGTTGAAAAAAAAAACCATAAATTAAAGGTCCGTGTTTGCCAGTTTGCCTGTACGCAGTTGCTAAGCGTCCAATATCACGAATGTTCTATTTTAAAGGACAGTAGACAAATGAATAAAATAACAATTAAAACTTATTCCGTAATTATGCAAGTTAAGTCAAAGTGGCATAATTATAATTGTCTTCAACACGCTTGATTAAAATTAATGTTACAATTTTCCTTTCATTACCAGCACATCACTCAAAGCCGCAAATATCTCTGCATATAATTTCTCTCAATTATTTAGCCATTATTCCCTTACCTTTAATTACCTGCATCTCAACACTGCACTAATTTACAATGCATTAAACTCGAAGCATCTTGCACCTTCTCAATTGATACCAACCTACAAAGTACCTTAAAAAAGCGACGCAATTTTAATCGGTTTTTCATGTCATCATTAAAACCTCAGCAAAAATATCCTTAAATTTAATACATCATTACATTTCCATTTCCATTAAACCTATGTCGTTTCTTTTCCGAAATAATTTTAAAATTTAATTCTTACGCATCGGGGGAAAAGAAAAAAAAATTCCTCTTTGCTGAAACCTTTCTTCCCTCGCTCATATTCCATTCCAATGACTTGTATGGAATAAAAGAGGAGAAACCAACTTGCAACCCCAATGCGACCTCCCTACTGGTGGCCTCTAGTGTGCAGGGCACCCTCAAGAACCCCTGGCTATGCCCTGGACAAGAGATGACCTCGCAAGATGGATGAAGTCACAACCAAATAAAAGAACCAACCGACCACTTCCGTAGAAAGGGGAACTTCTGGCCAAGTTTAGGAAAGGGAGGGAAGGCTCCTCTTTAACGAACGCCAAACAAATGTCCTCCGAGACGAGATGTGTGCATTGCGCATGCCTGCTGAATACAAATGGAGTCAGTGGTTTTAAAGCAGTTTCTATTCAAACGTGGTCGATGGCGGGGAAAAAAGCTTCACTCAATCACCCAACGGCTTGAATGAAATATACATCAACAGACACATTGCAGGAAATGGAAATTTCAATATAATGGATTAGAAAGTTGAAAAAGATGGAAGAAAAAAATAAATCTTTCTCACGAATATTAAATATTAAAATTATCCGCATGAAATGGTCAGACCAAACAAGTAATGACAGAATAAAAATTTATTATTAAAACAAGAGTCGGGTATCCAAGAACAATATAGCTTTGTAGATAACAAGTAGGTTATGGTCTTCTTCACACAACTTGACAACGCAATACACTAGTTTTTTTTTTAAGGTTTGAAAGATTACAATTTTCGTTTAAATTGTGACTTCCGTGCATAAAAAGTGCGTAAAACATCTAGACAAAACTGATTAAAACCTTGATTTTCACCGAATGTTTACTTTTTGAATTTTTAGAATTCAATTAAATGGCTAAAATTTTCTTTTCCTGTTAATTTAATGATTGCCAATGTTTTTGATTGCACAAAAAGCCTATTTTTCACGTTGAGTAACGCCATGACTGATAACAAATAACCATTTTCCTTGTTTTTTGATGTTATTTTTCATAATTTATGTCTAAACCTATCATCTGGTTTAACTAAATTTCATTACATTGCAGTAACTCTTCACAACATACCATAAAAAACAATAATAATTCATTCGTTCTGCACTCCATCCTGCATAATTTATCATTACAATAATTGTGCAAACTTAATCATAAAAATGACAACCTCAAAAAAAAAAAAAAAGCAAATTAACACGTAATAAAAAACAAAATTGACAGCATTAATGCTCACTCAAATCCAGAACAAATTTCCCTTACCCTAAATAAAACTCGCTTTTCATTCTCCAATTTCGATTCCCAATAGGTATCATTGCATCAACCTTTTAATTAATCAACCCCTCAGACTAGTGCCTAAAAGGAAGACTTGTATCTGTCAGTTAATTGTCCTGAATAAATAATACCTAAACGCCAATTAACTTCAAAGTTCACTGGGGACTAGTAAATGGAGAATCCGAAACAAAAACATTCAACAAGGGAAATTCGAAAACTAAATCGATTTAAACATTAAAAAAAAAAAAATTTAAAAAAAAACTACACCAAATAACATTTAGACCAATTTCCATTCGTTCGTTAATAGATGATTAAGGCCACTTAATTGTCAAGAATCTGCAACCATGTGAGAACAAACAGAAAATCCCAAATCTTAAAATTCTATCCTCCTCGTTTCAAATTCCTTCTCTCCAGCCATCTTGTTGCTGTCAGTCATCAATCAAGTGGCCCAGCCAGCATTCCAAATATTTGCTTTTCTCTCCAACTTCTTCTCTTTACACTGCGCCCCCTTCTGGGTTCCCTCTGGCGCCCTCTGTGCCTCCTTCGCCAATCATCACCTCGCACGCATGCGCTGATGATTTCTAAAGTGGATACCAATATGAAGTTCCTAGATGAATAAAATATGGATGAAGAAAAGCTTCCATGCCATCTACCCAACACTTACCAAATTTCTCCGTCTATCAACAGTCCTAACACGTAATATTTATATTTGAACACTATAAAATAGCCAAAAAAAATATTCCCATTCTGTCTGATCCTTATCCTTAACGCCCCCACACCCACCATACCTCCTACACCCCTTCCTTCCCTACCACCAATTTAAAAAAAAGGTCTTTCCAATTTCATTAATTTCACCCATACAGTAATTTAAGTGCAATTAAATCACATTTTTTGTGACAGTTTCAATTCCACACTAAACTTAATTTTGACCTAACTTTGAAGACTCAATTTATATTTTTTTTTCACTCCCCCACATATCTTTTTCACTTTCTTTGGATTAACTTTTTTTTAATTTATTTATCTTGCCATTACTTCACAGAACACTTCTTATAGGATTCAATTACAGTATCATTAATTTTGCAGGAAATGCCAATAAAATTAGAAATTAAAAGAATTTTACAGAAAAAAAAAATAAAAGAAAAAAAAAATTGGAGACTTAAATGAACATCGTTTGCAGATTTAAAGACAATTTAATACAAATAAAAGAAGAAGGAATTTTTAAAATGAAACTGAATTATAGAACTCGGGGGAAAGTGCAAAGCTTTCAAAAGGGGAGAAAAGAATCAACTTGGAATGAAATTGGAAGATGCGAGGTTAATATTTGCCATCTAGTCCTCAATCCAGTACACTAAATAATTCATAAACAATAGTAAATACTCGAAAAGTCTAATCTAATACACTGTAAGACTAACTGAGATGGTACAGCAAAATTAAGTATGACATAATCAAGTTACATTTGCAGCTTGAACTTCATTAATCGACCAAACTTAAGAAAAAAAAAAACCAAGATAAAAACCAGGCAATCTGCAACATCGCAAACGCATTGAAACAAACTGTATTTTTGTGGACCTGTGACCACACAATAGAAGTGAAACTTCTGATATTTTTTTTTAAGTAGTCCTTTTCAATTCCCATAAAGCAGTGTGCTGCACATAAGTCACCAAAAGGGTAGATGTAGTTTGATGGAAGTGTAAATTGATATGAGGAGTAACAGTGTTTGCTTTGTCTTTAACGTTGTGGTATATTGCAACTCCTCGAGTTCGAATGTTTTCACGTTTAAAATGGACGATATAGTTGAAATTAGGTATGTTTATGTCGTATTCGTTTTCATCAAATTAAGTCAAATTAAGTCGGATTCATACAAAAAGTATCAAATTAAGTCGAAATTCATAAAAAATTCATCAAATTAAGTCGAAATTCATGAAAAATTCATCAAATAAAGTCGAAATTCATGAAAAATTCATCAAATTAAGTCGAAATTCATGAAAAATTCATCAAATTAAGTCGAAATTCATG